>SNQJ01S0062552.1:16001-41408 GCA_010110895.2 Picea sitchensis
TTTATAACCAAGTCCTATGGATGCATCCCGTAACCGAGGGCTGGGGAGATGGATCGCACAATGGTATGGGCTTGTGGTCATGTGTTTTAATGGTCATATGGATATGTCGTGGAGCTGGGGCTAGCCCCCAACCCTTTCTCCTCCCATCGGAACCACAATGTAAACATAAATAAAATCCATGCCAATAGGGGTTAAGAAACACCTGGTAGGCGGGCTGGTAGCCCAGCCTACGCGAGAGCTCTAACACCCAAGGAGGTATGTTGGCCCTCGACCAAGTTTTGGGGAAACTTTGATTAACTTTGACCCACTTTTGGACCTCGTCACGTTGGTCGAGGAAGGAGCGCCCAGGCGAAGCTAAGATCATGGATCTCACCGATTTTGAGGGTTAAGTGGACCCAGTAAAGTGTCCTCTGGGGTTTTGTAATGGGTTTTAGGGGATGTAAACCCATGAGATTTTCCCATGATTAGGCCTTCTTGTAAGGGGTTGTAAAATATAAATAAACAAGAATGTAATGTAGAAGTAGCTAGCTAGAAAGCGAAGAAAATGTAGTTCTGTGTGAACAAAGTTTCTTTGTGCAAAGGAATGTATGTGCGTTAAGGCTCTTTGTTCGATAAAGAGTTGGCTCTGTGCCCTGACCTAGTTTTGGAAGGAGGATCTGGTGCTCAGTGTGCAGATATCCTATCTAGTGCGAAGCTCGACTCTGTGGCTTAGTGCATAAGAGTGAATGAATGTAAGACTCAGACGAATAATAAAGAGGCGAAGCGGTTGGTGGACGTAGCCCCACACTAGGGTGAACCACGTATATCTGGTGTCTCTGGGTTTCTCTGTGTTGTGTTATTTATGTTATGAATCTGCTTAGTGCTTTTATTATGATGTACAAAAGATAGATCTCTAGTTTCTTAAGTTCTTTACTTGTGTTAAGGGTAAATAAATTCTAGATCTAACTTATCATGCTAAGTGCTTAGGGTACGTAATCATTCATTGCTAATGCATCCATCTATCTTTGATTATTCTCCGCGATGTTGAGAAACTAATGCATGGCACCTTCTAAGTGTTAATAGAACATTTTGCGAAGTGATTTTATCATAGATCCATGTCCCATCTTGGTTACAGACACCTGCATCCTGTATCTCCCCTTGCTTCTACCTCGGGTGAGACTTCGCCTTCTTTGCAGGTGTTTCCGAAAGGGCCAGTAGTCGGGTTTTTTTGGTGTATTGTTAAGCGTTGAACCCTGGGTCTACCCCTGTGCCAACAAATGGTTCCGTTGTCGGGACTTGAAATTGTGATTTTTGGGAACTGAAGTAAAGAAAAAGAGAATATGTGTGCGTATATATGTTGCTAAAGTGCGCAATACTCTACTTGAATTGCGAATATTTGTGCTAAGAAAGCAAGTTGTTCTGAAGAAAAGAGGTAAGATCCTAAAACAGGTAAATCTTTGTGCTTTGGAAAAAGAAATATAAGTGAAATTTTTTGTTTTGAAAGCATGAACTTAAGAATGTTTAATAGATTTTGTCCTAGTCTGAAGGATAGGGTGCAATTGAAAGAAAGAGTTGATTTGAGTAAATTTAATGAAAAGGAATAAAGATATGTTATTCCTATGCATAGAAAGAGTTTTTGGACTAATAAGTGGATGCAGGAACCTAAATTTTTTTTTTGCAGATTGCAAGTCCAACACTATGATCCTAAGGGAAGTGCACAGTAAAAAAGAGGTTGGGAAACATATAAAAGAAAAAGACAATTGAATTTGTGTTATAATTGAAGAAGGCCCGAACATATTGCTAAGGAATGTCCTGAGGTAGGCCCTATTTGTCTTTGTTTTAAGGTTGTTGGTCATGAGGTTGAGGATTGTCCAAGGATTATTGATAAAGTTGAAGGGATGAACATAAGACAAGAAAACTATGAAGAAAGTCAAGAGACTAAGGGCATGTTAGAAAGTCATAAAGAGAAAAGGTCAGAGGAAGTTCAGACTACGTTATTACAGTTGAAAGAAACGATGGATGTTCATAAAGATGTCAGTTTTCCAGAAATCCTGAAAGCAAAACAATGCATAAGTGCAAGAATATAAGACTTCGACATCGATTGTGTCTTGGATGAAGAAACAAAAATGAATATTATGACAGAAGAAACTTGGGAAATTTTGGGAAAGCCTACTATGGTACCTTCGTTGGGAAGGATAGGCTTGTTTAAGGGAAAGATGATAACCTTGTGTGGAAGAGTTACTAATGTACCTATTATTGTTCATGGAACATCAACTAAAGAAGAATTTGAAGTCATTAGGTTTGTTCGGGACAACACCCCTTTTCCACTATTGCTAGGTAAGACCTAGATTGAGAAGGATCAGATCAGAAGGAAAGCAGAGAAAGAAGCTACAGAAAAGAAAAAACAAAAATTAAGGGATTTCATAGCTAGGAAAATAGATCGACTAATAGAAGAATGAGAGGATAAGTCGAAGCAACAGAACAAATAAACAACGCGGGAGGAAAATAAAGAAAGAGAATTAGCTATCAAGGTTGAAAGAATGCAAGAAGGATTGAAGAACCTATCTATTCAAGAAAGACATATGCCGAGTCAGGAAGTGTTAAGAAAAGGGATATTAACTTCAGAATCCTTGAGGGAACCTCAACAGTGCGAAGCCACCACGCTAGGGGAAGATAAGAATAAAAATGGAAAGAGGAGTCCAGAAACAGTTAGAGAGACTCAAATC
This sequence comes from Picea sitchensis, assembly GCA_010110895.2. Classification (NCBI taxonomy): domain Eukaryota; kingdom Viridiplantae; phylum Streptophyta; class Pinopsida; order Pinales; family Pinaceae; genus Picea; species Picea sitchensis. The sequence continues at coordinate 18,707 of SNQJ01S0062552.1, forward strand.
ACAGGGAAGAAGGAAAGGAAGCTCAATAAAAAGAAGGCTAAGTTGGAAAAGCTACAAGAAGTTACATAAACCATATGGAATACTTTGTAGACTAGAACCTCGCAGGAGGCAGGTTTGTAGGATTTGAACCTCGCTGGAACAATAGGTCCGCGCAAAATGGGACTTCGCCCTAGCGAAGTTATATGACCGTTGGAGGTGCCCTGGCCATTAGAATGATGCCCCAGAATGGCTAGAAAACACATTTATGGGATTATGGACCACTTTTGGATGTTGAGACTGCACCATAACGGACAAATTTACATTGATGGAAGCATTTCCTGGCCAATGGAAGATCCGTCACGGTACCCCGCTGGGACCACTTTTTTCTACTTGTGATTGACTGAGCTGAGAGGAGAATTATTGAAGTGTCAAGCTGTGTTATCTAAAACTAGACCCCACCTATCTGTTTGTCTACCCTTGATATATGTTTGTCTACCCCGCCTATCTGTTAAAATCTACAATGTCGGGCGAACCTAGTGAATTGGAGAAGTCTATTGTGGAAGTCCTTAAGAAGCTAATGGCCGACAGACCGATATATGAAGGTATCTAGGCATCGTCGACTAGGGGACTGTAGGCTTCCCCTTCGACTAGATGTCATTTTGTTCGTGTCAACCCCGTAAATAAACATTGAAGTAAGCACCGCGGTGATCTAGCTAATGCGAAGAAGACCCCATCGATCCTACCTGAATATATCCCATGCTTGGATGGCATTGTTAACTGCGATAGTATCCCCTAAGATTTTGAGTGCTCTGTATTCACTGCATACATTCCGAAAGGAATTCTCATAGTTGGGAGTCAGTTAGGATAGCTCCCGTTGTTGAAGAACAATGACTTCCACTTAGGAGACTGGAAGAACTATTCCATGTTGGCTCCTCACCACTATCTCACGAAGAGAACCGGGAAGAAACCTCACCTTGTCTCACAACCATGGATTAAGTGGTTTGCGCAGTCCACTGTGTTGAATGTGATGAAGATCCCGCATTTTGGTCCCTACCAGGAAGTTAACACTTGCGTTAAGATCCTCCCGTCGTGCTATCATGGAGGATATATGTGGCTTGACAGGAGGATTATTATGGATCCGACGTTGATCCACCGGATCATAGGTTTAAGTGTGAAGGGTCATGACCTTCAGTAGTTTTATCCATGGAAGGCTTTAGACTGATCCTTGGCGTAGTGCATCAAGGAAGGTTACGGAGAAGTAGAGAAAGGAAAGAGAGGTTACAAGGTATCCTCTATACAGGATGATGCATTTCTCCTTGCTTGCCAACTCCTAGCTGGAAAGTTCGTGAGGAAGAACCGCCCCACACAGATCACTAGGTTCGTGGTGGACCTCGTAGGAAAGTGTGTGGATGGAATGCAGATGAATTGGGCGAACTACCTCATAAACGAGCTAGAGAAGGATTGTCGTGAATCCCAGGACTTGGGAAATGAATTCCATTACAGTTGGTTGATCATTTTGATTTCATTTTTCACTTGGAAAATGCTTGAAGGATCCACCTTCCCAGAGATCGAACCCTCAGAGTCATTGGTCGCTCGGGTTTCAACCCTTTGGTATACCAACGACATGACGAAGCAGTGGCAGTCTAATGCCATGTTTCATGGATATTACCAGCAGTTAAAGGTCGCCATCAAATCATTTCCATGCATGAAACCGCGAACCCTGTACCAGTACTGACCAAGAGATAAGTTTTGTGTTGATCCTCACTTCATTTACATCACTGTGCGAAGAGATGAGAACCATGAATAATTACTGTCCTACTACAATATGGCATATGAAGATATGGAGTAGATTACAAAGGAATGGTCGAAGGAGTTTCTTGTACCTGTCGCTGATGCAGAATTATCCGACACTGACACCATAGGAAGCCCCATAGTTACACGGGTTGAGCACGTCGGACAGTCTAGTGGGATGAAGAAGAAGAAAAAGTAGGAGGAAGTCGAGGACATAGAGAGTGATGAGGAGGACAACGCTTCTGAAGATAACGGATCTGATTTGCTAGGAGGAGGAGAAGGCGAAGCCGAAGGACGGGGAGGAGGAGATGAAGGAGAAGAATAAAAAGGAGGAGGTGAAGCTACCACCCCTCCACCGAAGGATCCCCCCGTTGGGACAGTGACACCGCAGAAGAGGAAGGTTTCTCCAAAGAAAACCTCAGCAAGGAAGGAGACGCGCGCTAATAAGCCCCAGTTGGAAGCCACCCTCATCGATGATGACATTAGTCTGGTCCACAGAGCTATGGACGATGCCTCTGAGGACATGTTGAAGAGATATGGAGAGAAGTAGGAGGATTTATACAGAATAATTGAGAGAGAATTGAAGGAAGTGCAACAAGTTGTTCACTTGGTCTGCGTAGTACCTACTGCGTCGTCTACACCTTCATCATCGCATACTGCGAATTCGGGGACGAACCAACCCAATTAAGAAAGCTTGCAGATGCAATAGAGGCTCGATTCCAGAGAGCTCAGGAAGAGAAGGAGAAGGCTATAGAAGACTTGAAAAAGGAGAAAGACGAATTCTTAGCACAATTACAAGCAGTGCAAGATAATATAGCAGCCCAGGAAAGAGAGAAAGCAGAGCTTCAAGAGGAAAAATCCTAGCTATAGAAGGACAAAGAGCAGTTGATTGCAAAGAGGGCCATGGTCAAAGAAGCGGTAAGTAAATCATGTCACTTTGTGCCAGGCTTGGCACAGGAGGAGCAAGAGCTGGTCGAATTTCAAATAGTGAAGATCGTAGAGGTCATCCAATAGCTTCAGGATAGAATAATAGAATTGGAGGCCCAAATAGTACCAAGCACCCCACATGAGGTGCGTGACCAGAGGGAGGAGTCTGTCAAGAACACAATATTAGGAATAATATCCTTCGCCTCAAAATGTAAACAATTAAGTGATATAAGCTCCCAGACATATGAATGCCTCACCGAGGATCCAGAAATAACGAAATTGGAAGCGTAGTTACAAGAGGCACAACAACAAGAATTATCATTGCAGGCACAGATGAAGTTGTTCATAGCAGTGGAAAAAATGAAGAGATCCTAGGAGCAGCGCACAGTACAAAAGTAGATCACTTCCCTCTAGGGTAAGGTAATGGAAGTCACGTAGAAGCTACAACCTGTGCAAGACGAAGCTTGCAAGGTGTTCTAAGAGATTGATGGATAGGGCTCACAACTAGATCAAGTAGTTGCAATAGTAGAACAACACCTGGAAGGGCCTGTTACAGACCAGACGATCTAGGAGCTCACTGAGAAGGAGGCTTAGGCGAAGTAGCAAGTCGAGGCAGCTCGAGTTAAGCTTGAGGCCTTCGAAGAAGCATTGTCCAGACCTAAGTGACTCGGGACGAGTCACAAGTGAGTGTTGGGGGCTTGTTGGCCCTCGACCAAGTTTTGGGGAAACTTCTGTCAGCTTGACCCACTTTTGGACCTTGACACGTTGGTTGAGGAAGGAGCCCCCATGCGGAGTTGAGATCGTGGATCTCACCAATTTTTAGGGTTAAGTCGACCCAAGAAAGGGTCCTCTAGGGTTTTTGAATGGGTTTTAGGGGATTTCGGCCCATGGTATTTTCCCATGATTAGGACTTATTGTAAGGGGTTGTAGAATATAACTAAAGAAGAGTGTATTTGTTGTCCCTTGACCAAGTTTTGGAGAACCTTGGTCATGTTTGACCAATTTTGGGACTTCGATAGGCTCGTTGAAGATGGAGCGCAAGGCGAAGAGGAGATCGCAGGATCTCAGCCCCTTCTTAGGGAATTTTTGGGTTTAGGGTTTATGTAATGGGTATGGGATGTCGGCCCATGGGTTTACCCATGTTTATTCCCTTTGGTAATGTATAAATAGAAATCTAGGCGATGTAAGTAGGAGAGACATGTGTGTGTAATGTGGTTGGTGAGCTAAGTGTGAACAATTGTGAATGCTTCATGCATACTGTGTGTTATGAACTTGCAAAGCTAAGTGCAAGTGATTGTAAGAAGCTTGCGTGCAGATTGTAAGAAGGATTTGTGCTTGAACCTAGCTTGGGGAAGGAGGATCTGGCGAGGTGCGTGAAAATATCATGTCCTATGCGGAGTGGGTTCTTATGGCTCTATGCTTGTAGAAGATTGAAAGAAGACAACAAAGAAAAGAAGAGTTGGTGGACGTAGCCCCACACTGGGGTGAACCACGTATATCATGTGTTGTGGTTTCTTTATGCATTAGAGTTGTTATGTTATTTATGTGATTTATGCTTAGGGTAGTGATATATGTTAGATGCATTTGATATAGTAGCTTAGTTCCTAGTGATGTGAATGAATGCTAGATTTGATCTATTTCTATGTGATAAGTGATTGGAAGTGTTAGATCTTGTTGAATACTGTGATGTTCTATAATTAGGGTTTGAATTTGCGATGTAAATAAGGGTTAAATGCTAATGAATGTTAAATGATAAGTGTTATGTTAAGGTATTGTAATCATAGATCTATGTCCCATCTTGGTTGCAGACATCTGAGTCCTGCAACCCCCCTGCCTCTAACTTGGGTGAGACTTCATATTCTTCGCAGGTGTTGTCAAAAGGGCTGGTAGTTAGGGTTTTTTTGGTGTGTTGCTGAAGTGTTGAACCCTGGGTATGCCCATGTGCCAACAAATGGTTCTGTTGTTGGGACCTAAAACTGTGATTGTTGGGAACTGAAGAAAAGATAAAAGTTATGTGCATAGATCTATTGTTGTAAGTGTGCAGTAGTCCACTTGACTTGCGAAGCTCTGTGCTAAGAAAGAAACCAGATCTGAAGAAGAGAGGTAAGATATTGAAGTTTTGTTATCTGATAAAGGTAAGATAAGTTAATTCTTTTTTTCGAAAGAATGGATCTAGGCATGTTTGATCAATTTTGTCCTAGTCTAAAAACTAGGGCACACCTAGAAGAAAAAATATTTGATATGAATAGATCTAATAGAACCAGTGAAAGATATGTTATTCCTATGCATAGAAAGAATGTTTGGACTAACAAATGGATGCAGGATCCTAGAAAGATTTTTTTGTAGGTTAGTTACTGTGATCCCAGTGCACAGTACAGGAAAGGTTGGGGATCGTTTAAGAGAAAGAGAGGATTTACTCTTTGTTATAATTGCAGAAGGTCGGGACATCTTGCTAAGGAATTCCCTGGTATAAATCCTATTTGTCTTTCTTGTAAAGACGTGGATTGTGAAGTTTTAGATTTCTGTAGAATTATTGCTAAAGTTGAAAACATGAATATGAGACAAGAAAACCATCTGACAGGCCAAGAAACTAAGGATATGAAAGAACCCCAGAAAGAATTAGAGACTGTACTACTACATATGAAAGAAACCCTAAATAATCACAAAGATATCAAATTATCAGAGATCTTAAAAGAAAAGGAGTGCATAGAAACAAGAATAGGAGAATTTTGTTGATGGGACCTAAATCCCTTTGACTCAACAGTAGGAAGCAAATCCGCCATCGAGGCCCAATTAGACTCTACAGCATTTAAAATGGAATGGTTCTCTAGATCTTGCGATCTGGCCGATTTATCGATGGGCTTTGTGTTTCTTTGTGAAGGCTCTTCCTTCACTTGGGACTGTTTTCTTCTATATTTCCTCTTGGGTGGGGCTGGTATGAGATATGCAAGCCAGTATAAACCAACTTGACTAGTAACAGGATTGAGTTTTAAATACTGGGAAGAGGTTGAGCTTGGGATAACCCGCTTCTCGTACATGCAGACAGTGATTCTATGCCAAAGGGCCTAATACTAATACATTAACCAAGCGAGCATCCAATTACTGTTTGAGAAACTAACTATCAGAAAGAAAGAACATGTGTAACAGGATAATGGCAAGCAAAATAGTTCATCTACCATAACCATGAATCACATAATAACACAACGATTTATCTCCATCATGAAAGCAAAGAACATGAAGACATTGCACCAGATAACTTGACAACAGAATTAATTGATCTTACTCATTACTACATCATTCATGAAACAGGATAAGAAGTAGTTCTTATCCAAGTCCAATCACATTGCATCTGATGGCAATAGTTTGTCTCTGGTCTAGAAGGACTTCTAAATTCATAATAGTCTCAAAATAATTCTCCACAGCCAAGAAAAAAGAAAAAAGTTCTTACAACAACCATCGACCCCTGACTAATTAGTCGATGTCCTTATTTATAATATAAAATTCAACCAAAATTAATGGCTAAGTACAGTTTTAACAAAACAAAAATTGCCACATGGCGTGATCATCCAACAGTTTCTTTATCAGTTCACCTGAGATATTTCTTGAAAATGGTGACTTCTTTCGTATTCAAACCAACTAATAAAAAGATCTTCACAGTTTTGGGCCCATGGGAATCTGTGTTGTTCCATTGAGGATGCATATATTCCTCTAATATCTGTTGCATGTGCTCGGTACTTTACGAAACTAGATTTCAGCTGTTGCAGCATGGTTCGAGCTCTGATCGGGTGTTCCGCGAATTGTTGCACTTGCCCTGGCCTTGCATCAATTATCTTTGCGCATTATTCGGCTCATAGCAAGTCTTGTTCGACCTACATCTAGAACATGTCGCTCAGGTTGATAAATTCATTAGGGGTGCCAAACTCGGGGAGCCCAGAATTCTTCATTGCTTCGACAATTCAATTTTGGTGTTTCTTTCGAGTTCTCCGGCGAGGTCATAGGACGAGATCTGTTCGGTAGTCGGGAGGAATTTTCCTGCAATCAAAGTAGAGGTAGTTTAGCGACTAAGCAACCTATGATAAGACATAAACAAATTGAAAATATTAATGTGTACTTGCGTAGCTCGCTAGTCCCAGTCATTTTAATACTTACATGATCCCAGGCGCTCCTTTGAATGACCTATGATGACCTAGCTGATCCCGTCGCTCCTCTCTGGTTTAAATGAATTATGTCAGTGTGCCATAAGGTGGAAAATCAAGTACGACAGACATGAGCATATAAACCATCACAGTAATCACTTGACCTTTGGGGCCAAAAGGAGGTTTCAGAGATGGGTGTGCGAGTGTATTCTCCCAAAAGGTCGTATACCATAGAGGGAAAGTCGTTAAATGCCTCCAGAATATGTATCACCAAGCATGTCAAACATCATTCGTCAATAGCAGAGGTTTGTAAGTTCAAAAACATCATAAGGATCATACCACACGTTCTCTGCAACTATGATTCGACGACGTTTACATGTTCTGGATTGTATCCATTGAGCAGTTGTGGCGCGTCAAGTCTTCAAAACATCATGTCGCGAGGTACAAGTGTTTTATTGGCACGCTCTGTTTTTCTCCTTCAGTTTTCTATAAATTCCAGGAGTTCTGTGGGGAATGCATATGTTGAGCTTAAACCCTCTGGAATTCTGGTCTTGCGAGTTTATGTTGGAAAAGTCCTGCGTAATAGTCCTTTATCACCTACAGACACTCAAGTACCTACATTGTTTCATTATGGGATCTCCTTCAAACACGGGGTGGGGTATGAGAGGCATCTGGAGTGCCAGGTCCAAGCCCCAACGTGCCTTGGACTCTTTCTTATTGGCTTCCTGTGTAATTGAAACTCCAACAGGAGGTACAAGCATTTTCTTGGAGACAACATCAACATCTCCAGTGGAGCTTGGGGTGGAAAAAGGTACGTCTGAAAGAGCCATGCTGGGAACCGTGCCTTCTCCGAAGCTGAAACCACGGAGAAGAGGAAGGCCTAGAAAAAATATGGAAAAAAGGGAGGAAGATCACCTCCCAACTGAGTCGATCATATGTCCAGCCGTTGAGGGGTCTGCGATGCTTACCAACTGGTTGGAGCCATTTGGGACTACCGGTAGAGGATGCGGGAGATGAAAGGGAAGGGAAAAAGCACCGGGCATTTCCATCTAAAGTCCCTCTCAATAGTTAGAGCAGGCTCAACGTGTAATAGATAAAATGTACCAACAAAATAGAGAGTTGCAACATCAGTTGGTGACAAAAGACCAAGAGATATCGTCGTCGCAAGGTTGAGCAGGAAGCATGGTTTGGCTGTAGAGATGGCTTCGGGAAGAACAAGATACAATTGTGTAGATGCGTAAGGTGCAATGGATGGCGGGAGAAAATAACATAGTGCAAGGCGCAAGTAGTAATCTGGAGAAAGGTTCGTGTGTAAGGGACACATAATGGGCGTTTCTGTGTTACATAATGGGCGTTTCTTCTTGATATGATAGTTCCTAGCATAAGTATGAGTGTCTTTAAAAAAGGTGGGCTAGTAATAGCCGGTTCTCAAAATCTTATGAGAGGTAGTGTTTCCTGCAAAATTTCCTCCGACGAGGCCATCATGGAGTTCCTTTAGTACTTTGTCAGTGTTTTCTTGTTCGAGACATCTCAATAGTACCCCATTATAGTTGATCCAGAAGAGCACCGAATTTACAAGGTGATACTGTGTAGATTTTAACCTCAGGGCTCTCCTTTCCCTAGGGTTGAGGTTCTCGGGACATGTCCCATGGTGTAGAAGATAAGTCAAATCCTTGTACCAGGAGCCTTGTCCTAGGGAGATGTATGCTACCTCGCCACACCATAGTGCTATTTCATTTTCCCACCTGGAATCTTCAATTGCTCGATCCTGGTCTTCGACCGCGAGCTTGCACAAACCTTTTCCCTTTACCAGTTTGGTAGGTTTTATATCTAGATCAAATTCCTGGACTACTACCATCCAGTTCCCTCTTCTTTATCCCATATCTTGTTGGGTAAATAGGGATCAGACCGTCGGGTGTGGCACAATCACCTTAGTGTGATTCTTGAGGATGTAAGACCTGAAATGCTTTACTACCTTATAGACCGCATAGGCCTACTTGTCTATGGTAGGGTAATTGAGCTCAGCTCCTTGAAGATTGGTACTCATAAATAACATCGGGGCTTCATTGTTGTCCTCATCCTTCTGGGTCAAACCACAACTAGCGATTGGTCGGAGGCGAAAGAATAAATGAAAAAGTCTCTATTGAAATTGGGACTTTGCAACATTGGGGCCCGAGATATGGAAGCTTTAGTATTGTTGAAAGAATCCTTTATCTCATCATCCCACTTAAATTCAACATCCTTTTGAATCATCTTTTGTAAGGGTTTAATGATTTCGGCAAAATCAGGAGTGAATTTCCTCACAAAATTGATTTGCCCAAAAAAGGAATGCATAGATTTCTTGTTATGGGGTAGTGGGAGTTGAGCTATGGCCTTAATCCTTTCCAGGTCTATGAGAATCCATGCTCGAGATATAATATGACCTAACAACTTACCTTCCTCGACACCGAAGATATTTTTCTTAGGGTTCAGTGATATACCGTATTTCCTGCATCTCTCAAAAATCCGAGTTAAGTGTTGGATGTGCTCTTCTCTATTCTTTGAATACATTGTTACGTCATATAAATACACTACCACACACTTATTACTAAGTCCCTAAAAAGCCACATCCATGGCTCTTTGGAAGGTTTCTCTTGCGTCGATTAACCTGAAAGGAATGTGTTTATAAGCGAAGGTTCCCCATTTGGTTCGGAAGTTGGTTTTTAAACGATCCTCCTATGAAACCAATACTTGGTTGTAGCCCAAGAAACCGTCTAATAGAGAGAAAATATTCGAGCCCGACATGGTTTGCAGGAGTTGTTCCATCGTCGAGACCGCATAATTGTCCTTTTCTGAAGCTTTGTTGAGGTTTCTAAAATATACGCATAGTCGGATTTCTCCTGACTTTTTCCTCACTGGAACAAGATTTGCCACCCAGGTGGAATGCCTAACCTAAAAAATTATCTTCTCATCTAGAAGCTTCCTTAATTCCTGATACATGAGAGCCTCCAGGGATGGGTGATACTTTCGGAGCTTTTGCTGGAAAGGTTTCATTTTGGGTTTCAACGGGATGGTGAGTTGAATAATGCGGGTATCATATGTTTTGAAATACTTATAGGACCATGCGAAAACATCTTGGTATTGTCTGAATAATTTGAGGTAGGCTTTCCTCTCTTCCTTAGATATAGTTTTGCCAAGATTAACATTCTTTGGATTCTCCGGAGTCCCAAGATTTATAGTTTCATGGAGGGGACAAGAGATACCAGTCTTTGCATTTTTAGGTCCTTTAAATTGTTCCTTTAGATCAAACAGATTCTCTAGATTAGCTATCCCCCTCAGGATCATGTGAGCCTTCGATTTACTGATATGTCGACCTGCTTGAGGATCAACTTTAGTTGATTTCTCTTGGAACTCTTCATAGTCTATCATAAGATCTTTGAAATTGTCTTGGTTGGTCAAGAAGTTTATGATTTGTTCATCCCCTTCAAAGACTTTCCAATTAGAAATGTTATTAAGTACCGATGGTTTGTAGAGAATCTCTACAGTGAATCGGGAAGCTTTGTAATCTTCTAGGGGTGACAACCTGGAAGCGGTTGTGGCAAAAGAGTCAGCCAGAACATTCTTGGCTCAGGGAATCACTGTAATGTTAAAGGCTTCAAAGAGTTCTATTAACCTATAAACCTCCTGCTGATAGTTTTTTAGGTGAGGAGAATTGAAATGTATGGTATTCCTGACTTGCCTAACGATAATTTCGGAATCTCCGAAGACTTTCAACCTTTTGACATTTAAGTTTATGGATTTCTTTAATTGTTGTACTAGATATTCATATTTGACAGTATTTTTGGTACATTCGAACTCTAGCCTAAAGGCCAAGAAATGACGTTGGCCTTTAGTATTGATAAGGATGCATCCTACTCCTGACCCTTCTTGCGACTTGGATCCATCAAAGCAGAGGGTCCAAATATGTGAACAACAATCACTCTTTTCTTGTTCCTCATTAATCTCTTTCTCTCCGATCTCTTGTCCCATAAGCTCGGTTGTAGGGTTTTGGAAAAAGAGGGAGTCCCCTATCGACATCGACAATTCTTCTTGAAAGATAAGTTTGGAGTTTTGGGTAAGAGGAACAGTGGATAGGAGAGGACAAAAGTCCCCGAAGTGGGAATCACCGGAGTAATTTCCCAATATGGGGAAATGTGTAGACACGGGCTCATTCGGGGTTTCTATATCAATAACTGTATGCTTAAGATATCTCTCCCTATCAATTATGATCATATTATTGTATCCCTTTAGTGGTAACCAAAGGTGTGCTAGTCTACACTAAAATATCTGTTTAGCTTCTCAGACCAATCCTGACTCAGCAATAGTCCATATGCCTCTGGGATATCTACCAAAATGATGTCAATCACTTGCACAAAATTAGGATGTGTCGCTATCCTAATCATCACGTCTTTGAGTTCTTCCATGACCTTGACCTGGTTTATGTCCAGTTGTATGACATGCTTATCACTTTTGAAAGGGACAACACCTAATTTATTACAAACGACCAAGGGCATGACATTATAAGAAGCCTGGGAATATACCAAACAATTGTGAAGGTTCCTATTGAAGACTTAAAATGTTAAAAGAAAAGGTGGTACAAAAGGCCTCTCCTTCCTACCTTCTGAGTAGGTATTTATGGTCAGATTGCTCACTAGATCAGTTGGGGACAGATTCTTCTACTGACCATTATCGTTCGTTGGGTCTTCCATAGAGCTCAAATCTTACAGCATAAAGTCTTTCTGCTGAGGAATTCTACATATATCCACAACTGATATATTAGCCTTTACCTTCTTTAGATCTTCGAATACGTTGTAATCTAGTTTGGGGAATTCCTGGGTATGGATGCTTATAGGATTTTTACCGAGTGCAAAAGGTATTTTTGGGCGATCGAGATTTAACTTACTTTGCGAGGCCCGCGTGGAGTCGATATCTTTTGAGTCAGGTTGACCCTTACTACGAGTTTATATTACTGAAACTTCTGCGAGTTGTTCTCTAGGCTCAAACATATTATTCGAAGGAATGATCACGTCGGGATCCCATATCAGCATGGTTGTGTCTCGTGGTGGGTCAGCCTCTTCCTGATCATAAATATTCATGGTTGAACTACTTGACTGTTCGGTCAGGGAGACTTCGTCCAGAAAATGATTGGCCATTAAATTCATGGCGTGGACCCATTGAGGGAATTCTCTTTTAGAGTGGTTCTCCTGGTGATAAGTATAGAAAGAATCAGACGCAACATTCCCTAGGTCAATGTTTAAGTTAGTTGGGGGAGATTCAATTGCTTTAAAAGGATGGTTTCTTTTAAAGAAAGGCTTATAGGGATTTTGGATTTGGTTTCCCTCCGCTGCGCTTCTCTTCATGTCTATGATATCATTGGATAATTTCTTAACCATGCGTTGTAGGTATTCTATATATCCATTACCCTTGTCAGGAGTTTGTTCGGTCGGTTTCCCCGATGGTCTGGTTAAAAGGAGTCCTCTCCTAGGAGGGGCCTAGGTTTCTCTTTTCATCAAGGAGGCCCGACCTTCTTTACATCCTTTCATATGGAATTATATTGTCTTGGCCTCTTCAAAATTATTTTCTAGGGTTTGCTTAGCGACACTTTTTATGAACATAGAAATGGAAGTCAGAAGCACATTGGCATAAACCTCGATTTGCAACTCTTGAGTTGGTTTCGCCATGGGATGGAATTTGTTTAGGATGGTTGTGAATCTTTGATTGAAATATTTGACTCTTACTTTCGGGCTCATGGTGGCTGCAAACAACTCTTCCATCAGAGCTCCCATGGTAGTTTCCTCCGCAAATTTGTCTAAATAGTCCTTCTGGAACTTGGTCCAGCTGGTTATGGATCCTACCAGTAGATTAAAATACCACGTGGAAGATGATTTCTCAAATGTGTCGGGAAAGAGCCTGCAGACTATGTCTTCATGTTGAACATTCATAAGCCTTATCGCGAGTATGAACTTCTTGATATGATCTTCAGGTAAACTTGAAGTTTTGGGATCGTACTTGGGGAGCATCTTTTCCAGGTGCCGGGGAAGATTATGTACTTGTCCTGGGACGGATACAGCGTCTCCGTCCAACCAAGGTTGGTAGTCTTGAAGTGGGATTTCCCTTTCCTCATCATGATCATTATTACCTTCCATATCTTCGGAATCCGAGTTGAGGTCCTCTTCTTTTGAACAATCATTTGGCTCAGATATGTTGCCGGCTAGCATTTCGGGTATCAGATCAAGAGGTTCTTGGATTTCGGTGATCAAGAAATCTATTAAGTCTTCTACAGAGTGTACAAAAACTTTCTTGGGAGTGTTGACCACTGGCCTGCTTTGGTTTTTTCTTTGAGGGAGGATTGGAGTTAAGGACAACGCACTGATTTGTCGGGCGTAGGCTCTAGTGATTCTCTAGAATTGATTCACTTCCTCGTGAGGAAGGGTGTAAGGTATTTCAGGGTGAAAAGGTTCTTCCTCGGGCTGGGGTGAGCTACCCACTTTGGAGGTATTCAGTAAGTTTGGGCTATCTATTGAATGAATAGCCATGCATGTGGACCATTATGAATCTGTAGGCTATTAGAAATACTATATAAATTATATACTCAACCATTCATTATCATTCCCTCCGTTTATCGCCAATTCTGTTGATGGGACCTAAATCCATTTGACTCAACAGTAGGAACCAAACCCGCCACCGAGGCCCAATTAGACTCTGCAGCATTTAAAATGGAATGGTTCTGCAGATCTTGCGATCTGGTCGATTTATCGATGGGCTTTATGTTTCTTTGTGAAGTATCTTCCTTTAGTTGGGTCTATTTTCTTCTTTATTTTATCTTGGGTTGGGATGGTATGAGAGATGCAAGCCTGTATAAACCAACTTGACTAGTAACAGGATTGAGTTTTAAATACTGGGAAGAGGCTGAGCTTGGGATAACCCGCTGCTCAAACATGCAAACAATGATTATATGCCAAAGGGCCTAGTACTAATACATTAACCAAATGAGCATCCAATTACTGTATGAGAAAATAACTATCAGAAAGAAATCACATGGGTAATAGGATAATGGCAAGAAAAATAATTCATCTACCATAACCATGAATCACATAATAACACAACGATTTATCTCCATCATGAAAGAAAAGAACATCAAGACATTGCACCAGATAACTTGATAACAAAATTAATTTATCTTACTCATTACTGCATYATTCATGAAATAGGATAAGAAGTAGTTCTTCTCCAAGTCCAATCACATTGCATATGATGGAAATAGTTTGTCTCTGGTCCAGAAGGACCTCTAAATTCATAGCAGTCTCAAAATAATTATCCACAGCCAAAATAAAAGAAAACAATTCTTACAACAACCATCGACCCCTGACTAATTGGTCGATGTCATTATTTATAATATAAAATTCAACCAAAATTAATGGCTAAGTACAGTTTGAACCAAACAAAAATCCCCACGTGGCATGATCATCCAACAGTTTCTTTATCAATTCACCTGAGATATTTCTTGAAAAGGGTGACTCCTTTCGTATTCAGACCAACTGATAAACAAATATTCACAAGTTTGGGCCTATGGGAATATGTGTTGTTCCATTGGGGTTGCATATATTCCTCTGATATCTGCTGCATGTACTCGACACTTTACCAAACTGGCGTTCAACTATTGCAGCATGGCTCGAGATCTGATCGGGTGTTCCGTGAATTGTTTCACTTTTCCTGGCCTTGCATCGATTATATTTGTACATTCTTTGTCTCATAGTGAGTCTTATTGGGCCTGCGTATGGAACACGTCTCTCATGTTGATAAATTCATCAGGGGTGCCAAAATCGGGGAGCTCAGAATCCTTCATTGCTCCGACGATTCAGTTTCAGTGTTTCTTTCGAGTTCTTCGACGAGGTCACGAGACGAGCTCTGTTCGGTAGTCAAGAGGATTTTTCCTACAATCAAAGTATAGGTAGTTTAGCGATTAAGAAACCTATGATAATACATAAAAAAACCAAAAAGATTAATGCGTACCTACGTAGCTCGCTAGTCCCAGTCGTTTTAATACTTACGTGATCCCAGACACTCCTTTGAATGACCTGTGATGACCTAGTCAAAGCCGCCGCTCCTCTTTGGTTTAAATGAATTATGTCAGCATGCCATAGCGTGGAAAATCAAGTATGGAAAACATGAACGTATAAGTCATCACAATAATCACTTGACCTTTGGGGCCTAAAGGAGGTTTCAGAGATGGGTGTGCGCGTGTATGCTCCCAAAAGGTCAGATACCATAAAGGGAAAGTCCTTAAATGCCTCTGAAATCTGCATCACCAAGCATGTCAAACATCATTTGTCAATAGCAGAGGTTCGTAAGTTCAAAAAGATCGGAAGGATCGTACTGCACGTTCCCTGCAACTTTGATTCGACGATGTTTACATGTTGTGGTGCGTTGAGTCTTCAAAGCATCATGTTGCGAGGTGTGAGTGTTTTATTGGCACACTCTATTTTTCTCTTTCATTTCTCTATAAATTCCAGGAGTTATGTGGGGAATGCATATGTTGAGCTTAAATCCTCTGGAATTCGGGTCTGGCAAGTTTATATTGGCAAAGTCTCGCGTAATAGTCCTTTATCACCTGCAGACGCCCGAGTCCCTACATTGTTTCATTATGGGATCTCCTTCAAACACGAGGTGGGGTCTAAGAGGCAGTCAAAGTGCGAGGTCTGAGCCCCAGCGTGCCTGGGACTGTTTCTTAATGGCTTCCCGTGTACTTGAAACTCCAATAGGAGGTACAAAAATTTTCTTCGAGACGACATCAACATCTCCAGCAGAGCTTGGGGTGGAAAAAGGTACGTCAGAAAGAGACATGCTGGGAACTGTACCTTCTTCAGATCTGAAACCACGGATAAGAGAAAGGCCTAGAAAAAATACAGAAAAAAGGGAGGAAGATCACCTCCCAGATGAGCCGAGATTGTGTCCAGTGGTTAAGGGGTCTGCAATGCTTACGAACTGGTCGGAGCCAGTTGGGACTACCGGTAGAGGAGGAGAGAGACAAAAGCTAAGGGAAAAAGCACCGGGCACTTCCGTCGAAAGTCCCGCTCAGCACTTAGAGCAGGCTCAACTCACAATAGCCAAACTCTACCAAGAAAATAGAGAGTTGTGCCATCATTTTGCGGCAAAAGACCAGGAGATACCGTTGTCATAGGGTCACGCAGGAAGCACGGTTTGGCTGTAGAGATGGATTTGAGAAGAACAAGCTACAATTGTGCAAATGCACAAGGTGCAGCGGATGGCAGGAGAAAAGAACATAGTGCAAGGCGCAAGTAGTAATATGGGGAAAGGATCATGTGTAGGGGATGCATAATGGGCGGTTTTGTGTCTTGTATTTTCCTAAGCGACTCTTGACAATTTTTTCCTTTTTCTCTTTTGTTGTAAAGATATTCGTGGTCTCTCTGCCACCGGGCCGGTTGGTCGTGGTGTCGGTGTGGCTTATTTTTATGTGATATGAACTCGGCGGGAACCTTTAATACTAAATAGAGACAATGTTTTGAATGTATCACACTTTCTTTTAAATACAAAAATTAACCAGATTCTCTTATCTAAGCCTTTTTTTACATAAATTATTAGATTCTTGTGATTGTCATTGTTACACTGTGAGTTTGTTAAAACTTTCCCTTGTAAATTTGTTGATGTCGATTGATGATTCCGTGGAGTTATCAACCTCATATCATTAGAAATATTTAATCATAAAAACAAAAGGCCTGGCTAGTGGGTAAGGGTCATATTCGGGATCTCGCTCGCGTTGAAAGCACTAAGAAAAGACTAGTTTCCAAGACTGTCGATACCGAGCGGTATCGGGGTTATTATTAGAACAATAAATTAATCATTTTGCAATTGTCAATGCCGAACTTGTTTCAGGAGTTCAACAGTCGGCAATGTCACTCTTCTATTTGTGCAGCGTTCACTATTACACTTTTTTTTGCCAAAGCCGAACTTCTTAAGCGAGTCGGGGAAAATTTTGGGTTGTTGATTCCTGGAGTAGTTGTTAAGTCTTTTTAGAGTTAAGATGATTATTTTTTTTATGTTCAAGTAAAATTTAATGAATTCAAGCATGAAACATATAGGATAAGTGAAAGTATCAGTTTTATACCAAGGCAAAAAAAGTCAAATGAAAAAGATCAGGTGGTACCCAAAAAGGAAATGGACACAGACCTTTTAGGGTGTGTTGAGTGCTCAACAACTTTGACATAGACTATGTCCTGGATGAGGAAACATAGGTGAATATCATGACATAAAGAACTTGGGAAATTTTGGGAAGACCCTCTATGGTTCCTTCATTAGGAGGAATAGGATTATTTAGAGGAAATCTAATAACCCTATGTGGAAGACTTACCCAGAAATCTATGAGTGCTCATGGAACTTTGACATAAGAAGAATTTGAGATCGTTAAATTTGTTGAGAACAATGCCCCATTTTCTATTTTTCTAGGAAAAACCTGGATTGAGAAAGATCAGACACGAAGGAAACAAGAAGAGGAGGATCTAGAACAAAAAAAGTAAGAACTAAGGGATTTCATGGCTAGGAGAATAGTGCACTTACTAAAAGAAAAAGAGGACCAGTTGAAGCTACTGAAGACCAGAGATTAGGACGTCGAAGTTGAAAGAACACAAGAAGACTTGAAATACCTGTCTTTACAAGAGAGTAGATCACCTACCCCAGAAAGAGAAGAAGTACTACTCTCGAACCCTATGAAAGACCCTCCATAGTGTGAATTTAATATGCCAAGAGGATATGAGAACAATAATGGAAAGAGGAAACCAGTGACTCAGATTACAGGAAAGAAAGCCAGAAATTTTAGAAAGAAGAAAGAAAAGTTAGAAAAGTTACAGAAAGTTCCAGGGAGGACTCCACAGAAGGAAGGTTTGTAGAACTGGAACTTCACCGGGATATGAGAACAACACAGATTAGCACTTCGTGACAACGAAGAAATATGATCTTTGGAGGCATCCCAACTGTTAGCCCGATGCTCCAGAATGGCTAGAAACACAGTTACGACCGAAAATTTCATCATTGGACCATTGGGACCACACCATAATGGACGAAATTGCATTAATTGAGGCGTTCCTGCATGTTGGAGGAGTTTGTTATGACATTTTCTATTTATCCCGTCGTGTGTTTCACCAAGAACACTTTTTCCAATTGTGTTTATTCGATCCCGCAGAAAACTAGTTTCTTTCACACAATGTCTATTGAGAGCTTGCCACCCACAAATGCAGACTGTATTAACAATGGATGAAATAGATTTCATCATCATCGATGTCTTAGATACCTCAGAAGAAATATTACATAATAATGAATCCAAGCAAGAGACCATGTATGAAAGAATTGAAATAGAGCTGAAAGGGGTACAACAATCCCTCTACTCCAGCCGTGCGGGGTCTACTACGCCCTCATCATCAAAAGGAACAAATTTGGGAGACGAACCTTCTTAGGTACAATGAATAGAAGATGAAATCGAATCTCTCCTTCATTGTGTTCAGGAAGAAAAAGAACATGCCACAAATGCCTTTTAGCAAGAAAAAGAGAAAGCCAGAGAACAATGTCAGGTTGCGCAACAAGAAAAAGATGACGTTCAGGCCAAGTTTGCAGAGGATAGAGCGCATATCCAGAAGGATAAAGAACAACTGATTGCAGAGCAGATTGGAGTTGAAGAAGTAGTCACAAGAGAACTTCGCTCTGTGACGGGCTTAGAACAGATGGAACAAGACCCAGTGGAAAGACAAGTAGGGAAACTTTCCAAAGCTATTCAATAGCTCCAACAGAGGATAGTAGAACTGGAGTTACAAGTAATGCCAAGCAATTCGCAGGAAGTGAAAGACCAGAGAGAAGAAACTTCCTAAAGCGTTTTCTAGAGAATCAAGGCATTGGACTTAGAATGTAAACAACTCAACAGTCGAAGTGCGCAGACTTACGAGCACCTTGCAGAGGACCCTGAAATAAGGACACGAGAGTCACAACTTCAAGAGGCCAAGAAGCAAGCAGGAATGGTGCAAGCACAGTTGAAGCCACTACCAATGGTTGAGAGGATGAAAAGATCCCAGGAACAATGCATAGTTCAACAACAAGTCCATGCCATCCAGAGCAAGGTCATGGAAGTGACTCAGCGACTCCAACTAGTGCAGGATGAAACTTGCATATTGTTTGAGGAAATTGAAGGACGAGGGGGAGAACTGGAACAAGTAGTCACCTCAGTTCATCAACGATTGTAAGGACCTACCACTGAGAAGGTCATTCAGGAGTTCACTGAGTAGGAGGCTCTAGCTAAGAAACAGGTTGAAGCAGCTCGGGCCAAGATCGAGGCATTTGAGGCAGATTTACCCAGATCAAAGTGACTTGGGACAAGTCACAAGTGAGTGTTGGGAGCCTGTTATTCCTTGACCAAGTTTTGGAGAACCTTAGTCACGTTTGACCAATTTTGGGACTTCAACAGGTTGGTCGAAGGTGGAGCGCAAGGCGAAGAGGATATCATGGGAGATCGGCCCCTTCTCAAGGAATTTTTGGGTTTAGGGTTTATGTAACGGGTATGGGATGTCGGCCCATGGGTTTACCCATGTTTAGGCCCTTTTGTAATGTATAAATAGAAATATAGGAAATGTAAGTAGAAGAGACCTGTGTGTGTAATGTGGTCGATGAGCTAAGTGCGAAGAGTTGTGGATGCTTCATGCATACTATGTGTTAATAACTTGCAGATCTAAGTGCAAGTGATTGTAAGAAGCTTGTGTGCAGATTGTAAGAAGGCTTTGTGCTTAAACCTAGCTCGAGGAAGGAGGATCTGGTGAGGTGCATGAAAATCTCCTGTCCTATGCGGAGTGGGTTCTTGTGGCTCTGTGCTTGTAGGAGATTGAAAGAAGACAATAAGGAAGAGAAGAGTTGGTGGACGTATCCCCACACTGGGGTGAACCACATATATCCTGTGTTGTGGTTGCTTTATGCATTATAGTTGTTATGTTATTGATGTGATTTATGCTTAGTGCAGTGATATATGCTAGATGCATATGATATAGTAGCTTAGTGCCTAGTGATGTGAATGAATGTTTGATCTGATCTGTTTCTATGTGCTAAGTGCTTGGAAGTGTTAGATATTGTTGAATACTGCGATGCTCTATAATTAGGGTTTGATCTGTGATGTAAATAAGGGTTAAATGCTAATGAATGTTAACTAATAAGTTCTCTGTTAAGTATTGTAATCACAGATCTATGTCCCAGCTAGGTTGCAGACATCTAAGTCCTGCAACCCCCTTGTCTCTACCTTGGGTGAGACTTCGTCTGCTTCGCAGGTGTTGCTGAAA
The DNA here is from genome assembly GCA_010110895.2 of Picea sitchensis. Classification (NCBI taxonomy): domain Eukaryota; kingdom Viridiplantae; phylum Streptophyta; class Pinopsida; order Pinales; family Pinaceae; genus Picea; species Picea sitchensis. The sequence goes on from SNQJ01S0062552.1 coordinate 38,883, forward strand.
GGGCTGGTAGTTAGGGTTTTGTTGGTGCACTGCTAAAGCATTGAACCTTGGTTCTTCCCCTATGCCAACAATATTCTAGAAGTAGCTACCTAGAAAGAGAAGCGAATGTAGTTCTATGTGAATAGAGTTTCTTTGTGAAAAGGAATGTATGTGTGTTAGGGATATTTGCTCGATAGAGAGTTGGATATATGCCTTGACCTAGTTTTGGAAGGAGGATCTGGTGCTCAGTGCGCAGATCTCATGCCTAGTGCGAAGCTCAACTATGTGGCTTAGTGCATAGGAGTGAATGAATGTAAGATTCAGACAAATAAAAAAGAGTAGAATTGGTTGGTGGACGTAGCCCCACACTGGGGTGAACCACGTATATCTGGTGTCTCTGGTTTGGTTTGTGCTGTGTTATTTATGTTATGAATCTGCTTAGTGCTTTGATTATGATGTATAAAAGATAGATCTATGGTTTGTTAAGTTATTTACTTTTGTTAAGGGTAAATAAATGCTAGATCTAACTTATCATGCTAAGTGCTTAGGGTAGATAATCATTTGTTGCTATTGTGCTGATCTATCTTTGATTATGATCTACGATGATGAGAAACTAATGCATGTCACCTTCTAAGTGTTAATAGAACATTCTGCAAAGTGATTTTATCACATATCTATGTCCCATCCTAGTTACAGACACCTGCTTCATGTAGCCCCCCATGCTTCTACCTCGGGTGAGACTTTGCCTTCTTCGTAGGCGTTTCCGAAAGGGTTCCACGTGGCAGCCCAAGTCTGGACCACGTGGCACCACCCTATTCATCCAAAATATATGCCACGTGTCTAATGCTAACTGGTCTACCTGTCTGCCAAGTGTACCTACCCTATCAACTGACCATACTCTACCATGTGCCTGCCACATAAGAAGTATGGATGTGCCATGTGTCACCACTGCAAGTGTGAAACATCTCACTCTCTGATTGGTCCATCTGTACGTTCCATGGCATTCGTCTATACACCCAGTCACCCTACCACATGTCACCTCTATAAGATGCCACATCAGTTGTACAAAATCTCCCATGTAAATGCTGAATTTTCTTGCCACGTCAGCTGTACGACCGTATGACCTGTACAGTCACTAGTACATATGACCAAATTTGTGACAGTTTTTTGTTGATATTGCCACACTTATCCATCGCAATTTCCATGAAAGCCGAGTTTTTTTTTCGTTGGAATAATTTCGTCGCTCTATCGACGATCCAGGTGTGCATGGAAACATCGAAAAAATTATCTCTCCACGTGTCACCACCTTCAAGTTTGGTTAACCCTTTGCATCGTTTCAATTCCGACAAAACCTTGTCGTAAGTACAATGAACAATCATGGCAATTACGATGCAATTTCGTTGCAATTGTGACGAAAATTTATGACAAGTCAAAAACTTACGACGTAGATGTTGTATGTGAGACGAAAAACCGTGGCAACTTGCGATGAATACCCATGGCAATAGCGATGACATTGATTCATCAAGACCAAAGTTACGATGAAGATGTTGTATGTGTGACGAAAACCTGTGGCAACTTGCGACGAAAGTTCGTCGCTATTGCCACGGTGGTCAAAATACAATTTTTTTCCGACGAACTATCATCGATATTGCGACGATGGCATTAAGTTTTTAAAAACAAATTACACGAGATATGGTATTACCATATTACATTGTAATATGGTAATGCCATATTAACCCACAATTAATTGCAAGCCAACATGAAGAAATATGAGCTTGGAAAACAATTATTGTTTTATATGGATTTTGTAGTTAGAGGATGCGAATTTTGTATTGACCTAAGAAATATAAAATTCGTTGTAAATTGGTTGATCCAAGATAATTTAATTGAACCAAGGTAATTCATGGAGTTAGCAAATTATTTAGGAATGAAATGTCTCTTCAATGCACATTAGAAAAGACAAGTATAACCTTTCAATTCATTGCAATTGAAAACCAAGTAACTGAAGCTTTGACATGAAATAATTGTAATGCATCAATATTAAATCTAATGAAACTTGCAATTTCATTTGAAATCAAAGAAAATTTCACATGATACATAATGGTAGAACCTTTGATACAAAGAAGGAGTTGGATAACATAACACTTGAAACTTTTGTTGGTGCAATCATAATATACCCCAAATAAGATAAGGCATTGTACATCATAGTTTAGGCATTGAAGTATGATAAATATGATAAATATATACATTCGTTTAGGCATTGAAGTATCCTACAACATTTTGAGGCATTGGCATTGAAGTATCCTGCAACATTTTGATTCGGTAATCAAGCTGTATGATAAATATATAAAAAACCACATGGTCAATTTCCTTTAAGACCTCTTTCTTTTTATTTGACCATAGTTCTAAAGTTAAACTCTTATGTACTTGAAGAATATAAGGGATTACCTACATCTAGCTCAAATTTTGGCAAATGGTTAAAACCTTACAAAACTTGTATATATATGCAAGTCTCGCGTCTTTGAGATGATTGTAGGCTTGAAGGGG
>SNQJ01S0062553.1:1835-16062 GCA_010110895.2 Picea sitchensis
AATTCAAGAAGAAATAGGCAAGTATAGAGATAGAGCTGTACATATACATTTGATGTATTTTGAGTGTCAGGTTTGTGTCCACAAACAACGAGGTTTATTGGGTTGTCTCCTTACAAATTTGGTGATGGTTTCAGGACTCAGGCCAAACCGAGACATGGGCAGAGCAGCAGCAGCAAAACCTGTGTCAAGAATAACCGTATGCAGGGCACAGGAGTAGAAGCCATATCTTTTGAGCCCATGTCTTTTGGTGTTCTGGAAAAACGTAAGGATTGTATGATTTATATTTATCTATTTGAGAAGGATTGTACCATTCATTCATCTCTTTGGTAGTGTGGCCGAGTAATTTTTTTTTTTAGAGTCTCTTACGGTTATGGTCCTCCACAAGTTGCATCTCCAAGATGAAATTGTGCAGGCCGGTAGATTTACATGGTTCTGAAGGGTGTTTGAAAGCAGTATTCAGTGAGGTGATTTTCCGGGTCAAAACATTATACGAGAGGTTGGCTATTTACTCATCTGTTTGGTAGTGTCGTTGATTAGTTTTTTTTTTGAAAGTTTTTATGGTTATAGTCCTCCACACAAGTTGCCTCTTCAAACTGAAAGTGTGCAGGGCGGTAGATTGACCTGGTTTTCAAGAGTTGGTATGAAAACAGTATTCAGCAAGTGAGATGATTTTTGGTGCGAAAACATTATCTGAGAGGTTTGTTGATTTAATATTCTAAAATTACAGATGTGTATCCATGTTCTCTACATTTTATAGGTGCAGGATTATATGAAACAATCCTGGGACTTGGAAACAAAAGGGCGAATTACAAGAGGATATATTTACAGGAAGCTAATGCTAGGTATTGGGTTTGTTTGCCATGTCGAGTAATTGGCCGCAACAGTTTCTGTATTATGCCCATATTAATGAAGAGATAATTTGACTTTTTATGCCCATATTATGCCCAGACGAAGTGAGTCTGAGGCTGCGCTGGGTTGGGCTGCAGTGGGATTTGGAGGTTGCTGTTGGTGTTGGCTTACGTGTTTGTTGTTAGGTTTGTGGAGTTAGGCGTTGGGCTTACGTGTTTCCTGTTAGGTTTGTGAATATTCAACGAAGCGAGCCCGAGGCTTGGGCTTTGGGGTTAGGCATTGGTGCCATGCTGTGTGTTGGTTGTTGTGGAGTTGAATATTCGGGGGGGATGATTCTAACTTTTTAGGGTTGAACAAATTAATATTACTTAGAGTTTCAGATCTATATTTTTTTTTGTATGTACACCCACCCTTCAATGCTTAGAGTTACGTCAATTTTCTTCGGGAGTGGGTAGTTGTTAGAATTCCATCATTTTTCTTTGGGCGTGGGTTCAAATCCCACAGCTGTTAGAGTTCCATCATATTTCTCTGGGCGTGGGTTCAAATCCCACAGCTGTTAGAGTTTTATCATTTTTTTTATTTTTTTTTGTATTCGCTGTCAAATCCTCTTATCGGTGCCGAGACCGCGGCCGAGGTTGGGGATGGGTGCATTAGGATCTTGGGTGGAGGTCGAGGCTGGGTTGGTTCTCGTTTCTGGTAGCACACACCCATATACCTTCTTGTCTAATGATTATGTTCCTAGAGTTAAGTCGTCTAGCTAGCGCAGACCATAATATTGTTTTCAAATGAAAATACTTTTCTCCTAAGGAATAAAAAGACACCAACTCTCTGTTAATCATCCCTTTACTAATACCCACAAACTTTAAAAGAGCAAGAAACCCTAAACGAAACCCTAGTATCCTAGACAAATGCGCATTGAATAATGGAAAAATACTACGGTAAAAACTTTCATTTACAGTGTTGACACTTATGCATGTTGTCAATTGCTTTTACATCGCAAGTAATGCATTTTAACTTTGTATATTATATACTTTGCACTGTGCAACAATCTTTTAATCTCTGTATATATGAAATGTACATGTGTTTATATGCATAGATATAAGCCTATATACATTCAACATCCATAATTTTTTTATTTATCAAGGTTACCATGTACAAAGAAGTAAAACACTTTATACAGTTCGTAGGACATACTTAGGTATTTGATATTATTTGCAGTCATCCTTTCATATACCTGTACGTGTATGCATACATGCATACATATACAGACCCTAGTTGCTTGTTCCCTAGTTCCTTGTTTTACTGGTAAATTTTCTTTGCATTTATTTATTTTATTTTTATTTTTATTAATGTTTCTATTATTATGTGCAGGTCAAGCGTGGCTGGAGTTTTTTTTTCTCAAAAGAATGTACAAATAAAACTAAATGTACAAATAAAAACTACCCCTTATTTAGGCCCTCGGTTCCAGATTTGAACCAGGGCTCTGATACCAAATGTAAATACCCGTTTTCAATTAACATTTAAAAATTCTACCAAATGTACAGTAATTTCTACTAGGTTTATAAAGAAGAATAATTCCAAATTTTCTTAACACTTACGCATGAAAAATTTATCAATGAATAATAAATCTATTTAAACAATGGATAAATTGGAATCAAATACCTTAACTCTGATGCTAAAAATTCCTTCCTGTTGTCTGCAACTTGCTTCCTTTCCCGCTTCCTTAGAGCACTACCCAAAACCGACCTCCCTGCCGACTAGTTAGCTCCTAGCCCTAGGATATCAACGGATATCCTAGCCCTCCGTGACCAAAACCCCCAGCAACCCCGGTCCACTGTGTCAATGCCAATCATAAAATTCCTCCCTCTCTGCAATACTCAGAGCTCCCCAAAATCCATGGCCAACTCCCCCATAGAATCATCCTCCTCCCACTCCTTCCTTCCTTCCTTATCCCTCCTTCCCGACACTCCTCCCCCATTAACTTCCTACCTAACCCATTTATAACCCTTATCCATTCCCATTAATTCTTTTATCTTCTCGGGATTCTTATGTTATCCCTTCTTGTATACGCAACTTAATTTAATGTTATATTTTATTCTCCACCTTTTATTTAATACTTAATTAATTAATGAATTAATTAATACTTAAATGAATCATTAATCATCATGACTAACTCATTAATAATAAGCAATTAGAAATGTTATTTTAAGACATAAATATAGTTTAGCTAATCCTTTAGGATTATACTATTAAATTAATTATACTTAATAATCAAGGGTCTTTACAATGGGGGAGAGCCTTAAGGAGTGAGAATGTTATCTTTTACCTATCATAAAAATGGTGAATAGAGAAATAATATTCTATCATATATAACCATTTGTCTAGGGAATCCACATCTTTTTGACCCTCAAATATGGGAATATTAAAATTAACTTGTACCTTGAAAGGAGAGATGTTTCCATAGTGGTTTTTTGTTGAAGATGTGTTTGTTGCTATTGGAAACCATTGAAGGATGTGGGAAAAATTATCCATCATTTCGTCCCTCTATCATGTGAGAGCTTGTTGAAGTAATAGATTAATAAAATATTCTGCTCTGTCATTTTTATTTTCTTTCAACATGGAGGGTTTCTTGGGCATGTGAAATCAATTGTACTCAAGAGAGACAATATCAAGACCCAACTTGCTATACTCAAACCTCCTCGGGGACATGCACTGAAAAACGATCAGGAGCAACCTTCTTTGATACATTTGATCTAGTTGATTTTCGGCACAAAATGAAAGAAGAGATACAATAAAGAAATAAATAGAGATATCTAGGATATCTAATAATATAACAAAAATATATCAGATATGCAACCATAAACACAAAGATACAGTAATACACAATTTATTAATGAGCAAAAATGTACAAAGACTGTAAAAATATAGAGTGAAAGACTCGCTAGAATGGTGGTAGTTTATCTCTGAGTATAAATGTGATGGATACTTGCATTTGCAAGAGGAATATTTACAATGATACTCTAAAGGCCTTTTTAACATATAGTACATCCAAAATCCTAACCCCGGAAGATGAAAAGCCAACAGTTTTGTGTACCCGTTTTTGGTAGTTTGGTTTATCAACTTACCTAGGGCATAACATTTGCATATGAACTTTGGTTTAGATTCACTATAGCTCACTGGAAAGGTATATCCAAGGAATACACATGTTTCCATTAGAATCAGGCTAAATCATCTAGTATAACTATGGAGAGCACTAAAAATGTTGTTTAGAGCCTCAAAATGGCCCCGAAAGTTTGAGACCCGAAAAATAGGAAAAAAAATACCAAATTGAAAAACTCCCAAGTTGGGATAGGTGGTTTTCCATCGATATCCACCTAGATCAATAAAACTAATGACCATAAGAAAAATCTAAATAAATGGGAGCGAATGATCTTCTTTGTGGTGTAGTCCTCCTAAATTCCTACCTTGACTGATCATGATCATGATTGAAGATTCTTTGTGGCTTGAACATGGATTGTCTTCTTGAAGATGTATCTTTATTAGTTTTTTTAGATTATGGTTGACCATGATTCCTTCCATTGAGTACCTCTTCATAACTCTTTCTCTTTTCTTCATTCTTCCTTTCTAGCAACCTAGAGTGCTTCTCTTCATTCTCTACAACTGATGCATATGTTTTTGTCTCTTCAATGTTCTTGCTGAGATTGATGATTTTACTTCTCAATATGACAAATTCTTCTTCAATATTATCAACCTCTTGTTCTTGATTTATTATTTGATACTTCATGACTTCTTCTATTCTCTTCACTTCTTCAATATGGATTTTTAATGTGATTATTTCTTCTTCAAGTCCTTTCTCTTCTTGAACAAACTCTGCATAAAGATGGTTTAGATCGTTAGTTATTTCTTTAATATGATCTATCATTATATTCTTTCTCATTTATACTTCTTCCTTCTATGTTGCTATGTTGGATTCCAAATAATTCTTTTGATATTCAAGATTTTCTTCGATCTTTCTAGCTTCTTCTAGTTGAATTCTCAATTTCTCGATGACCTATTGGGCTTCTTAAAAAATGCGAACACTTTTCTTTTGTTTCATGAATTCTTTCTTGGGTGACTTGGATTCTTATATTTCTTTTCTTAGTTCATGTAAAGAACTGATAAGTTCTTCTTCATAATTATATTCTATTTCAATTAGTTTTTCTATCTCATTTCCTTCATGGAATTCCATTTCAAGATGTCCACGTTTTTCAAAATTAAAGAAAAACAACATACTTTTGCTCATTATGTACTCTTTATCTTCTAAATGTGTTTGACATGATGAACACATTTCTTCTTGATCTGACCTGCATCTTATTTGACATTCTCTAGCCCTGCGCCCTGTGATGGGTGAAAAATATATATTATGTAAGTTATCCCAAAGTTCTTTAGCTGATGAAAATTTACCCAAAATGAAATTTATTACAATTTTGTTATATCATTTCAGTTCCTTCTTTGTTGTCGTCTTTTCCCTTTTTGAACTATCATATCTTGTAACAATTGATTTCCAAATATTGTACCCCTGATCCTTCAAAAATACTTTCGTCCTTCTACTCCATATCACATACTTTAAACCACTATGACCATTAAATAGTGGTGCTCCATTATCAAAAAAATCCATGATCTCCTTCCAGTGGTTAAAATGTTTCTTGAAGGAACCTTCTCTGATACCAACTAATGGATTACTAAGATGAGAGGTGAATCAATAATGAGCAATTATACCATTTGTTAATCCGTTAAACCATAATCTATACTCCTTTAACTTATTCAACCATGTTCATTTGTTTATCATAAATATATTACTATATCATAAACATTACCATCCATCAGTGCATAATAGACAATAACAAACACATCCACATAATACAAAGTACACCAATATTTACATGGAAACCCAATGTGGGAGAAAAGCATGGAATTATTTTCTTATATTTCAAGAATTACATTCAAGGAAGAAAGAACTTCCAATTCTCTAGTTCCAACTGGAAGGAGGATCCTACCCCCTATATTTTCAGGCTACAACCTGAGGGAAACTCCAAATCCCCAATTTTATGGATAAAACTAGAAGGAGGCTACAACCCCCTATGTTCTCCCACTACAACCAAAATGTGGATACAACCATATATCCTTTCCCTATCCAACCATCTTGAAATATAAATTCCAAATGTAGACAACATGTCATTGTAACTAAATAAACCATTGCCACAACATTCAACCTATCACTGCCAACCTGTACCAATCAACCTGCACCAAACAACCTACACCAATAACATGAACCAACATGTACCACGAATCAACCTGTACCATCAACAAGTGCTTCAAGCATGCCCCAAACCTGTACACATAAACGGTCACAACAACTTGTCCAAACAACCTATCACAACAACCTGTCTCATCAAGCTTATCAACCAAACCAGATGTACTCACCAAGATCAATCACCAAGACAACTATCAACCATATGCACAATATCACCAATATGTGCATCAACCAATCAAAACAACTCATAATCATCACTAAGATCAATATGTTCTTCTAATAATATACCAAGACAAGTATGCTACATCATCCATAAATGATGTGTCAACAATACTACTAACAAGTGAATCCAACGTTGTAGCAAGTATGTACCAATCATGAATCAAATACACATCAATTATGACTCATCAAGATGTACCAACATCATCAACTATACACCTCATGTATGTGCCAACTCATCAACTACTTGTCTCAACCATGTACCCAACATGTACTTCAACCATATACCAAATACATACACCAATATAACCATCAAAAGTTATCTAACAATTCACCACTCTATTCATAAACAAAATACCATAAACCCTTACATCAAACCATGTGCCACAGCCATAGTGTTATGTAGCCTCAATATAAACCAACAAATCCAGCAACACGTGACAACCAAAAGACCAATATCCATATGCAAAATACCAAGCACAAAATACCAATTGTGTCCCTCAACAAATCTAACATATGCAACAATACTAAACATCCAATACCATCTCAAGAGATAAACCCTAGCTCACAAAACATACCTCAAACAAGATGTGCCATATCTCTCATAAATAGACCCAAACCATGTTGCTACCTCGGTTCTACTGCCACGATTATGTTGACACGAGTTTTCTACCATGATTTTTCTGCTGCACTTTTTCTACTGCGATTTTTCTACCACAATTTTTCTGCCACAATTTTTTTTCCTATGATTTTTCTACTGCAAGTTTTGTGCGGCACTCTTTCTGTCGTGATTTTTATACCATAAATTTGATCTATCAATAATGCCTGCCAAAATAACCTTTCACAAAATATATATTCAATGATATTCAATAGGTACTAATGAGAGACCCTTGCTCTATTATTTATACTCTCCATGTAGCTTCCTCTAAAAGTATCAACTTTTGTCCACTTAACCACTTTGTCCACTTAGCCACTTTATCAACTTAACCACTTTTTCTACTTCACCACTTTTTCCACTTAACCACTATGTCCACTTAACTTAACCAATTTTTCCCTTAACTTAACCACTTTTCACAAATAGTAAGTTCTCCACTCCCAGTTGCAACTATCTTTATTATTTAATTTATTTATTTTTAAACCACTTTGACTTATCCATAAATAGTAAACTCACCACTTCTTGTTGCAACCACTTTATTATTGAAACAATTTCTCTTTTCAACCACTTGGACTACTTTATTATTTAAATAACTTATCTTTACTCACAACTTCTTGTTGCAACTAATTTATTTTTAAATATTTTCTTAATGCAACAAATATACCCATGATTAACTCCTAGTTACCATCAATTTGACTAGTACACTTCTTCTAGGAGCTTCTAGAATAATTGATGTATTTCACCTTCAAGGGGATTCTAGATAACTCATGATGGTTCTCCAACTTCATATGGACATAACTCTTTAATTGTGTGGAGTTATGTGATGTTCCACATATCATCATAAATGACATGACATATACTATCCATATAGAATGGTATTACCTATAGATTCATTCATATTCATTCCTTTATACCTAAAACAAATGTAGGTCCCTTACCCATGCCTTTGTGCTACTATAATTCGCTACTAAAATTCTCCAAGGGTTGACATGAATCACTAAGTGTTGACATCAATCTACAATATCACTCTTCAAGGGTTGACATCAATGGAAACAAACAATACAAACCAATTTTACATCAACCTAACTCTACTTTCTAACATATGATTCATGAGCAGGAGTTATGGCCCTCGAAAGTTAACTGGGTCTTAAAATTTACCCTTCATTATTTGATGTGTATCTTCCTCATAAAATATTTGTTTGACGAATGGTTTACACTACTAGAATGATCTCTCCAAGATATTTCATTTGAGATACAAAGACATAGTGTAACTTTGTAAACTCCATTATCGTAGTTTTTAAGTAGTTAAAAACATTGTTTAGGGCCTAAAAAATGCCTTGGAAAAAGATGACCCAGAAAACAATGAAATTTTCCATAAATTTATATTAATTTCTACTAATTTTAGCCACCTTATGTTGATGGGGATGCTGATATGGAACCTGAGTCCACCAAGAACCCCTCAAAGGATTCCATGTTATCTCCCTTGCATACTTGGCCCTGCCTCATTGACCTCTTACCTCTTATTCCATCTCTTTCCCCCTTCACTAGCATGCACTTAATTTTATAATTCGGGTCCCATCAACCCTTGGATGCCTAGATGACACCTACATATTTGGTTGTGGAGATGGGAATTCCCCATCCCACACTCATACACCTCAGCATGTGAATATGCACGTTGGTGGAATCCAATGGTCGTTGTTTGAAGGGTGCCAACAAGGATCAATGATACACATTACATTTCGCCCCCCATGAGCCATTGCACGTTAACACAATGGGAGGGGTCGAAATAAATAACCATGGTTAGGTCTGAGGAGATGTTTTGAATAACCATTCATTTATGCCCCTCTACCTTGGGTTAGTCTAACCCCACTCAACCCCTCTGAAATCAATGCCGGGATGATGTGTGTCCTATGCTTGGGGTTCTGCCGGGTAGGATAACACTGCCTTCATGGCACAAGTTCTCATGGAACCTTACACTTTCAACTGCGACCATGTACCTATCATCATGGAAGTACAATTTGTTTTTTAATTTTTCCAATTTCACTTATTTTCAAAAATTTCCAAAATGCTCAAAATACATAATTTCAAATTCTTCTTCTTCAACTGCCATTAGAAATCTATAATTTATCTCAATAGAACCTATTCAATCCCCATACATATAAATTTGTCCTATGTTTTTCAAATTCGACTCTTTCACTTCGAATTTACCATTATTTAGCTGGAGGAATTTGGGGCTTTTTCCCCAATTTCATCCAATTTCGCCATGGATGCTTCTGCAAATGTATAATTTCAACAAATTTCATCCAAACAAATGTCCCCTAAACCTCCGCAACAACAAATTTCTTGTGTGCACTACTGGTTGACATTCCTGGGTATGAATCTTATTCAAATYTATTCACGAATTGGGTTAATTTTTACAATTTCCACCATTCTTGGTACTATAATTCAAAATTTAGCTATCTCCAGCCCCAAATCTCTTCAATCTACAATTAAAACTTGGGGATTTTAATTACTAGTTTTGATTCTTCCAAATACCYATAAAATTTACTCCAATTTCACTATAATAATTTTGTCGAACAATTTGCATACGTACTTATTTTGACATCATGTTAACCAATTTGCATGCTTACTCTACAAATTTCATTTATGTTCTCTGTTGATTGGTTCAATGCATAATCAATGTTTGAAACTAGTCTCTAATACCACTTTGTAACATCCCTATCTCCCTGTTGGGAAATGCCACATCAAATTTTGAATTTTGATACCATTAAATTTACTGATATGTTCTACATATGAACATAGTTAAGCGAAATAATAAAAATATACAACAACAATAATTCACAAATATAAATAGAAAAAAAATTCATAAAATAACATCATAATTCATAACATTGCATTTACACAAACAAATAGATAAACTTATCTTTTGTGAATTAAATACCAACTGCATGCAGACCTTCCACGTTCCTCCTAGCCATAGAATGCACTGCTCATAATCTCAGCAGTGGATCACCCCCGAGCTAGGGTTAAAATCTAATAGGGAGAAGGAATTCCAAATCCATTCTAAGGTCTGTCAAACAACAACAATTCTCAAAATCAGGTGCCAATTCTAGCAGCTAGCCTATAGTCCCTCATCTTCCACATGCTTGTCCCATCAGAGGAAGTCTTCCCTTTATCTACTCAATAGTCCTTCAATTTCCCCACTTCCCTTCCAAGGCTTCAAAAACATGCCAGAGAGGGAGTCTCAGAGCCCTGTAGTTGTTTCTTGGCACCTTGGGAATTAATTCCCAATAGTTCTCTCATGTGGAGAGAAAGCTCATAGGACTGACAACCCATTTCTTTGACCATGAGACTGACAACTCGGTTCTTCAACCAAGGTATTGAAAACCCGCTTCTTTGACCATGGTCCTGACCACCCGCTTCTTCCAGTCACTAGATATAAATATATCCCATGTAAAGGTATGGATGAAAAGTCCACTTCCCTAGTACAGATGATGAATGAATGATTGATTCCAATTACGCTAAATATATCTCTTATATATTCATGTGCCTGTTATGACACATGGAACTCAAGGAATTCACTTGTCCCCACTTAAGAAAATTAGGATATATTTGTATCCATAACTTTGTCTTTAATTAATGTTAATATAATATTCCATTGGGCCTAAGCCCCCTTAGCTTATCCCATTCCTAGACTCTTAGCTCCCCTTTCCCTTTCTAGTTGAGGTTATTCCCCCATCTCTTTTGTTGGGTCGATCTGTAGTAGTGATGTATTTTATTAATAGTATGAGTGTTTATATATAAATTAATAGGTTCACTGTCCTTTAGCATCCAGGTTCTCTGGCCTAATAATCACACAGTCACACTGGCCTATAATATCCTTGTTGACCAACCCATAAAATATTTTTAAAATTACAACTCGGCATCAAACTGGGGTATCACAATACCATATTCATTTGATACTTCAACAATAGGATCAATTGAAGGAAGACCATCCAAATAAACATGATTAAAACCTATCGTGGATGAAAAACCAATACCCAAACCAACTTCCTCACCAAGAGACTGGATACCCAAAGGAGATGCAGAAGAAACCATACCATGTGAAGGAGAAGGGACACACTTACCTGAATCATACTAATTATCTTTGTTTTCCATCCATATGGCCACAATATTGCTCCATTGGGATGAAAAAAAGTTGAGGTCCTCCCCAATAATGTCCTTTAGAGATCAATGTTTCCTAGACCCAAGATCAACCCCTATTAGAGGAACAACCATGTCCCCAATTGCAWTATCCACCTTATATTTTTTAACATAATTGTAATCGAGCATCGCTGCTAGACCACAACTTGGAGGATAAGGTGGTAGCTCCTTATTGACCCTCAAACCACTATGTGAAACCATTAGGGAGGGACCTTTAYAGTAACCTTCAGAAACAACTTTAAAAATTTGATAAATTTAAGATCATAATCAATCAAATAATGACCCACTTTTTGAAACCTCACATAGTGAAAAGGAACACTCAAATAATCCAACACATGTGTGTAGGATCAAATAATTCAAAGAGGTCCTGAATCGGGTCTAGTTTGACCAAAATATGTGCCATTGATCGACTGCTATTATCTTTAAAATTTGAATCAAAGGAAATAAAAGTCCCCAACGAATCCCCAATAACCTTTAGCCTGAAATTCGACCAAAATTCTAATGGGAGGTTGGGTAGTTTTATTTAGACAGAAATATTTCTCATCACTTCATGTAGATAACATGGTGGTCCTAGAACCATCATGTCAAGGTTTCATGTAGATAACATCATGGTCCTAGAACCATCATGCATATAATAGTTTTTGCATATCTTCCTTGCTGTGGAAAATAAAAAATGGGAATGTAACCCAAAACCCTACCCCACTATTCTTCCATCCAAAAATTCAAAAATCCCGCAGAACTTCTCCACCAAAGATTTTCCCTCCAGTTTAGTTGTTTGACTTATTTTCATATCTCTCCTTACAACCAAAGAGACCTCACCCCCACAATACCATATAGTCTTCCTCTGTTTTCTCCCAGACTTTTCCTTGTCAAGTCTTGATCCTCCAAAACAAGTTTACTTCCTACAAATCTTGAGTCCCTAATGCCAACCACATCTAAAGAACCAAGGTATTTTTAACTAGGGGTTGTAGAAAAGTTTGGTACTGAATGAGAAGAGGAAGTTGGATCCCATCCTTGTACAAAACCATAGGAGAACCCTCGTCTTGAGATTTGTATGGATGAGAAATCGAGGTTTGACGAAAGCCATTTGGGGGATATGACTGGCAGCTAGATCCATCTAGTTCCACACAATAATTTTGCAGCAAAATATAGGAATCATATTTTCTTCACACAAGATGACATATTCATAGTACATGTCAAGGTTTGGATTAATGTGTGTGTTCGAAAATATGACATCCTCACTCAACAAATCATTGGAGTAATCCACCAATTGTAGTGGATCCTCCATATATAGTTACATAAAGGATGAGAGAATACCACTTATCAACCCATTTTAATTAATCTAGGTGGATATCGGTGGCCACCCCCACCTTTTCCAACTAGCTCAAAACAACTTTCTGGCAATTTTGGCAATTTACTATTTTTAGCAGGTTTTAACTTTTGGGGCCATTTTGAGGGCCTAAATGAATGTTTTCCAAGATCGAGGTTCTCAATGATATTCAAAGGCATGGTTGAGCCCCAAAAATGAATTTCCTTGACAATACCTTTCCAACGAGCTATTATACGCCTAAAATGGCGATCGTATGAAAAAGTTACGACCCCGGGAAGTTGATGTACTAACTTTCCCAAATGGGGCCCACATGAATTTTGGCGCTTCATCTGCTAGGGTTAGGTTTTTGGATGTCTAGGGTTTTTGGAATTCCTATTTATTGTAAAGAGGATTTCATAGCCTCATTGTAATCATCTTCTTGCGAATGCAAGTAGCTGTCACATCTCTTCTCAGAGATAAGCTGCCACCATTCTAGCGAGTCTTTCACTCTATAGTTTTATAGTCTCTGTACATTTCTTTCATTAATAGAAATCATGTATTATTGTATCTCTGTGTTTATGGTTTCATATCTGATATATTTATGTTATATTATTGGATATATAAGATATCTCTATGCATTTCTTTATTATATCTCCGCTCTTATTTCGTGTCTAAAATAATCTGGATCAGTAACCTACTCCCTAAGGCCTAGCCTCATGAAACCCTAATGAAATCCTTATGGTTTTGCAGACCATCAAATCAATTCCATCAAAGTGTATTCTCTTTTACTATGCTCAAAGTATTCATATGTATATATATATATATATATAACATGTATATATATATATATATAACATGTATATATATATATAATTCACTAGTACATTTGGGTCAAATTCCAACGACGCATTCGACGCAATTGCCACTTAATATTGTCGGGAGAATGACAAACAACAGACCCCCTCAAATGTTGTTTCACATGACGTTTCTTTTCCAACGACATATATTTTGTCTTTATTGAGACGTTTCATGTAGACACATGTCATCTCGGATTCGACTGTCCAAACCCCATATAGTCATCGTAAGACCGACGTCTTGGAGGTGGCAGTACTAATGTCTTGGATGTGGAAAGAGCGATGTATTGGACGTGGCAAGAGCGATATCTTGTATGTGGAAAGAGAGACATCTTAGAGGTGGAAAGAGAGACAGCTTGGAGGTGGCAAGAGAGACATCTTGGAGGTGGAAAGAGCGACGTTAATAGGTATAAGCTCCAACGTGGTTTCTATGGGAGAGACACTCTTTGAGGTGGCAAGAGCGATGTATTGAAGGTGGAAAGAGAGACATATTAGAGGTGGCAAGAGAGATATCTTGGAGGTGGACAGAGAGACATTAAGAGGCATCAACTCCAACGTAGTTTCTATCGGAGCGACACTCCAAGACGTCGCAATAGCGATTGTGTTGTAGGTATTTTAAAAAAAGTACCATATCAATATTGAGAGGGATAGGTACATTAACCTTTGCTAAGATACTATCCATATAAATATTTAAATCTATATCATCGGTCTTGGAGCTGGCAAGAGAGATGTTAAGAGCTATCAGCTCCGACATGGCTTCTATGGGAGAGACACTCCAAGACGTCGCAATAGCGATTGTGTTGCAGGTATTTAAAAAATATACAATATCAATATTGAGAGGGACA
>SNQJ01S0062553.1:19634-39760 GCA_010110895.2 Picea sitchensis
TCAGCCAGAGAGTGAAACATATTTCAAAATGGAGACAATGAAGTTTCTCACTTCATTGTCTCCATTTTTAAATATGTTTCACTCTGTGGCTGAAACGATGTACTTTTATCTTTGAGAAGTAGATTGAAACATTCACAAGTACTAAAAGGACCTTTGGTGATCTTATGACTTACCACTGGACTTTTTTTGAGATGTCAGTTCAACATAACGATGTTTCTTTCCTTGGTTTCTTTATCCAATTATGTTTTCTTGGTTATATTCAATAACATCTTCAGATATAATAGCCCGTGAATTCCCCAAGGTTGTAGTTGGACGAGATTTTATTAGATATCACTTTTTGGATGATTCGAATGTAAGAGAAATAGTAGAACAAACCAAACATTATAATGGAATTCCAGACTTAGAGTTCAAGAATGTTAAAGCAATAGTGTATAGAACGTTGAAAAGCACACAAAACCCGATCAATTCTCCAATGCCAATCCAATAAAATTTATCTTCAAAAAATAATCCACGAGATTCTAGTACAACACGCCCAAGTGTTTCACTAGAGATGCTATTGATGGGCTACACAAAGATGAAATATTTAGATGATATTCAATATTTATTTCCTAGACTATGATGATAGGACACTCAATCAACACATGATATCACTTACTTTATTCCATCGGGGAGCTATAAATTCATTCACCGCTATGGCGGTTTGGCCATAGAACATTGGTGAGTACCAATATGCCCAAATCCACCAGCTAGGTATGTTCTCTGTTCCAAAAACATGAATAAAATCAAGCATTACTTGTAACATGAATTCATTTAATTGAAAAGATCAAGATAACCATAAAACTTATTCTCTTTGGAGTAAATATAATATTTGCATATGCTATACTGTCAAATACCTCTTGATACCACAAATGCTCCGAGAACAAACACAATAAGGAAAGAAAATGATCCAAATGTTTGTGAGACAATCATGTTCCAACCCATTGAGGCTATGAATTTGAAAAGTGCCAACGACATCTGATGAATCATAAAGAGGAGGAAGAATTGCCTAAAGAACCAGAAACAATCAAGGCAATGTTTAGGGTTAGTCATTGAATATTTTAGTGTTCTAAAAATCAAAACACAAATTTGACGTGCATGTTTTATTTTTCTTTTTCATTGTTACATTTTGGTGAAGGAGGATGTTACATTTTGTTTCCATTCATCCAGATTCCAATCATTTATTCATAGGTACCATTCCATGTAAATGGGATTTGTAGTGTTGTTTTTAATTCAGGCTACCTAGGAAGATTCAATGTCCATAATTAGATCAGTTCATCTGGTTGTATCCAATCTCACCTCAAGTCACTGAACTGTCTTGAATTGGGAGATCGACGAAGAGATAATAGACTGTAAAATAATTTTTTCTTATTTATATTCATGTAAGGCAACTTGCCAAAACTGAAAGTGACTTTAAATAATGCAAATATTGATCATGGTACAAAATGTAGCTATACAGAAAAATACTTGGCTAGCACTTCTCGAAATTGACTTTTTGGCAGTTCTTTGTTGGGCATCTATTGCATATTATACAAGTTGAATATGTCCTATCAGATTACTTTTATATACAACATCATAGTGAATTATTGCATAGTCCTATACATATACAAAATAAGGGTGTCTGTGTGTGTGATTGATTCATAAATATATTAGTCAGAGTTCTCATTCTTCCAGCCATATCTACAGAATAGTCAAAAGATAAATGAATTCATTTACTGATTGATTAATGGATCAGTAAGACTTCTCGTGCTCCTATCCATGTTTAATGAATGATATGGAGATTCATTTAGGTACAAAATCTATAAGAATTACCTCTTGACCTCTGGTGCAAAACCCATAACAGAGTATGTAACAAAAACCCAAATCCTTCCTTCTAGCAAAGAGAGTGGAATCCCCATTATACATGTGGGTAAAGAAAAATACCAAGAACAAAAGGTCTCCTTGCTTGTATAAAACTGGAAGACGGATAAATGTCATTGATAATTCTAGGAAACCATTGAACATTACATGGACTAGTCCAAAGAAGAGAGCTCCCATATACAAGTTTTCATCATTAACAGTCGGGTGATGCATTTTTGTGCATAAAAACATGGTCATTGTGATTTCCCCTAAACTTAAAACAATCAATGAGCAAATTTCCTTGGCACTACTACATTATGAAAATGCAAATTTTCTATGGTGCCAAGGAACTATTCTTTCTTAGCCCACATGTGGTAACTCTCTTCTTCTAGATCCCAGAGATTCCATGGTGCGTCTCATTTCCAAACATTGTGTCTGCACAAATGTCCAAGCCCGGAATCTAGAATAAACCAAAGACACCGCAACCTATGTGAATAATTTGTATGCCTAAAAAAACTGAAGAATTCATATTCCATAAACCTGATATTTTGAAGAATAACCCTTAACACATAGTCCATGACAAATTTAGTCCATTTTCCCTCAATTTCAGTTTCCTATAGTAATAAGAAAAATCGAGTTCTTCAATATGTGAGAAATTCGAAATCCGAAGACTTTTGGGGGCCTGCCTCAGTAGGCAGGATAGCTAGCTTGAATGGGAAATACGGCCCACCTGGGAAAAAACATGTCTTTCAGGATTTGAATCATGGTAAGAAACACCCAGGTCTACCATCAAACCAAAACCCCATTGAGGAAAACAAAGGTGTTCAATATTTAATTGAGGAACTTTGAGTAGAACCATTTATTTTTAGCAGATATGCCTACCTTCATGAAGACATAACATCCAAATCCGGTTTGATGCCTACTTGCTTTTCATGTCTTGAAATTTCTTGTGGCATCTATGGAAGGCAGTACAGAAACACAAGCTCAATATTCAATGGAAAAAATGTGTAACTTCAAGAAAACACTAAACAAACACTCACCGTATCTTACCCCGACACCTTGGCAACGCCCAAAGAAATCCAATGTTTCCCTTACTGTCATTTCACGAAGGTGAAAACCATGCTAGATAATATAAGAAGACATTCATTGAGGCAAAAATTCATTTAATGAGAAACCTTGATAATGTCCAATTAAGAGGATAAATTGTTTCTCTCTAAAAACCAGGGGTATCCATGTAAGAAAACAATATTTATTTTCAGAGGAGATTTTACAACCTGGAAGTCGACCAGAAAGTTTCCATGCAGGATGTATAAATGTTGAAATCTCCATTTCAAACTCCACAGACGATCTCAAATACCAAAAAAGAAAAATCCCATTGGAGTCTAAGCATGCAACAAGTTCAACTTCAGTAACAGGATGTATTTCCACCTATATAATCCTGCTAGAGTGACCTTCTTTGTTTAGTATTTGAAATGTGATACTCCATGGACTCTTCTTGCAATTTTCTTCAGAGCCTATAGTTTCTTGAAAAGAGGTGCCACCACCAGCCAACACTAGGGGGAATACACATGACCAACTAAATATATTATATGGTAGCAGCTCAAACAATTCAGCTAATGAAGGTGGAGTTAACAACTTGCTTCCAATCCTCTGAATGAAATCTTTTACAAGCACCGAACAAGCTTGTGAATCTGAATGACTTCCAACTGATGGAAATTTCGACTTGTGGAGTGGAAGATCAGTTCATTGCTTCCATAAATACACACATGGACACCTAAGAGGATATACATCATCAAGGAAATGCAAGGACCACCAAGCAAGAGAGGAATTAGGACCAACACCAAGCAACCATTCACAGTTATCAATTTTATTTCCTTCTGAGACACCATTGAAAGAGTTTGTTTCAGTTCTGGCCCTATCTCATTTTCTCTCAGCTCCTGTCTCACATGCCCATATAAAAAATATGTTTGTTCCAAGCATTCCTTTCAAACATTGCTTGACTTCTATTGTTGCACCTACAGAAAATGTTGGTCTTTTGTTCTTATCGGTTATTTCTCTCCCAAGTGCTTTATCAAGTTTTACACTTCCACTGTCTATTTCAATCCATAATCTGACAGCTCCATCCAAGGATAAAGTTAGAAGTACTTTTCTTTGGAAGAAAGAAAAAATTGATGGCCTCTCTTGTATCATTGAAATAGGTTGAGGATGAGAAATTTCAATTTCTTGTAGACTAGTCATATCATCCCAATGATAAACTGTCACCTTCCCTTTTGAAGAGCCTATAAATGAAGACGATGTCATAGACACCAGGCCTCTTGTGCAAGTTGAACAATTAGGTGTTGTTTCTACCAATCCCTCAACAGACCATGTTGTAGAAACAAGAGAATGAGGCTTCTCTGGTTTTGACTTCCAAATTGGATTCCAAATATTCTCACATTGAGTCCACATGATCACTTCAGAACCTGTTGTAAGTAACCCATCTCCATATTGTGTCCATACAACTGCATGAACTATAGAAGTATGTGATAGTGCTCTAACCAGTCTCCAAGTCAATGGAATTTCTGTAATGGAAACATGCAATGGAATTAGAACTTATATAACTTGACATACATAAAACACTTAAAAAGGAAAAATCAATTCTGGTTATAACTGCATTAAAACAAGTTTGAACAAATGTCAGTCAGATTTCAGGGTTTTTTCAAATGATATGAACCCTTTTTTTAAATTCCATATGATACTTTGTTTTATGACAAATATTACCAGATATGAGCCCTAAGACAGATCTTACAGACTCTGTTGAAGATTAAGCAGAGGTGCATGTCTACGGAGAAAATCAAATAGGTTTAAGAAAATATTAGTCGGTGTTTAGGGGTTTATCAAATTATATAAACCTTTTATTGAATGGCATATAAAACTTTGATTTAGGACAATATGTGAAGACATGAGCCCTAAGACGAATCTTACAGGATGTGCTAGAGATCAAGCAGAGGTGCAATACTAAGGAAAAACTCAAGCTAACAATAAATTACAGGTTCATTGACACAAAGTAGTACAGGGCAATGGGTATCCATATGATGAACAAATTGTATAACATAAAGGAAAAGGATCACCCTACCAGGTGCATAAAGATGATAGAATCACCTGAACTGACTTGGTTTTGACAATAAAGTTCTATTGACAAAAACTCAATATTGCAATAGAAATTACAAACATGCTTCATGGGTTCAGTCCTGAGAAAAAAAATTAATGTTTTAGATTCAAGTGTGATATTGGATTAGAAAGGGATATGATTTTTATTTTAAGAGTTGTGAATATAAATTAAATCATATATAATGTGAATCATGCAAACAAGTTTATAATTTTTCATAATTGAGTAGAATTGTAATAAGTTTAGGGCCATACATTTTCAAAAAAATTGTGTTTTGCCTCCACTCATTGTGTTTTTGGGCAGCCAAGAGTATAGGCATGTGTAAAAATTCCCTATCCCTATTCCCTCATCATTTAAACCTTACTCCACTTCTCTAAGGTCCCTAACATCCCTCCCCACCTCCTAAATGTTTCCTACACTCATCCCTACTCCCTAACCACCTCATTCTATCATCTAAATTTACCAAATTCCTATCCCTTGCCCCCTAAAAAACTTTGTTTTCTCTCTTCTTGTCCACTAGGGTTTGCTTTCCATTTGCTACTCATGGAAGGAAATAAGAAGCCCTATAAAAAGGGAGGTAATATCATCATTTATGAGCCCACTTCAACACATGACAACATGTCTTCTCCATTTCTCAAGAGATCATTCAAGAGACAAATAATTTTCCACACATAGGGACAATATTACTTCAAAATTTGTCTCTGAAATAAGGAAGATGAATTGGGAAAATGTGAAAGAATTTTTTGTCAATAATAGACCAAGGAAAAAAAACCTCCTTCAGTTTATATACAGGTGTTATGATTTGAGATAAATTCCCAAAATACAGTTGCTATGGGAGATGACTTTTTGATGTGTGACTTTTTTCCACAAACAGAAGGGCTTCAAAACTCACAACTAAAAATGGATTGGCATCTAGTAATATTAGACTAGGTGAGCTACATATATGGTCTTGTGATCCTGATGTTGTGCATGTGTTTCTACACAGTTTTCTTTGGAACCTAACCATGATTCAAGGCAAAGGGCATATAAAATGTCTTCCTTCTGAATTATACCTTACCGATCTTGATAGGGTTGACACTAGACATGGGATTGTTACTAGTGCTATTTTGGACTAGCATTCATTGAAGAGAAACGTGTTGGGTCATTTCACAACTTTTCCCTTACAACTTGAACTAGAGATCACTGATATTGGAACAATATACCCCCAAAAGAGTTGGATGATATCCATTCTAATTGTTATTGTGTTTGTGGGGTAACATTGTTACTCCTTAGCTTATGTTCCTAGTGGATTGGATCCATCTTTTTTTTTCATATTCATACTATTTTACAACAACTAGAAAAACTACACAAACCAAGAGGATGAAAGTCTAATATATTCACTTGATTCCATTTTGATATATTCAGCCTGACATGGTATATACATGAGTAGAATTGAAATATTTTGTCTTTAACGGCCTGGAATCATGGTTTGGAATCTTTAAAATAAGGTTTTTCAATAAAAATTTTAATATTTTGTGTATTTTTTAGTAAAACTGAGTCATTGAAATCAAATCAGTCCGAGTCAATCCTGATTCCGAGTCCGAGTTGACCCTTGACTGATTTTGAGGCCAAGACCAAGTTTTAAAACATTGCCTTAAACTTGGTTCTCAATATTAATTGCTTAATTGTCTTTAGACGGTTCCATCAAATCCTAGGTGTTATTCCACATCAAGGCATCATATCTTCCTACTCTTGATTTTCATTTTCTTCAGCAAATGATGTGGGCTCTTACTCACCACTTGACTCATCAATATAGGATTAACATGCAGAAAACTTCTTAGCCTGAGAGACCTCTTTCGCCTACCTCTGACTAACTACATCACTACTTCCTTGGCTTATAGTGCATGCTTCTCCAAAAATTTGAGAAGCAATAGGTCATGCATTTGAAAAAACTATACCACTATCCATATATTGATCATTAGAAGTTGATATCCCTTCATATTCAAACATTTCTATGCTAGTGAAAACAACTAACTAATATATAAAAGACTAAATAAAACATCCCTACTAATAACAAGTTCTTTCGGTAAAGGATCAAACAAACAATTTCTTTCGGTAAAGGATCAAACAAGCTATAGGCTTTTGACTCCTGTTGTAGCCAACCAAAGTACATTTTTTCTCTCTTACTTTCCAACTTATGCATTTTCTCTTTAAAAATGAGCATAGTTTTAACTGCAAAATACTTTTAAATGTTTTACATAAGTTTTTCATCTAGACCACACCTCCTTAAATGTAACAAATTGAACCACTCTAGTTGTACTAAGGTTCAACGGGTTCACAACAATCCTAACATCTTTTGCCTGGAAAGAATACCCCACTACTTTGGCATGCATCATGTCCTTGGAAACCTCTGTGATCTATGTGTTTCTTTCAACAAACCCATTTTTATACAATGCATAAGTTGTTGAATCCATGACCTTTGCATAAATTTAAAATTCTTTTAAGGAAAATTCACCTTTATTATCAGTCCACAAAATCTTGATCTTTTTTTCACACTTATTCTCATTATTTTTTACATCTTAATATTTTTTTCTCTAAATAAACCTTTATTTTCCATTAACATCATCAATAAGATGATGAAATAGCTGGATCCTCCAATCAATTATGTTCTCATCAGACCATAAATATCACTATGGTCCAATTCTACATGTTGCTTCGCTCACCAGGTCATTTCCTTCAAAATAAATTCTCACTGTTTCTTTACCACCGAGCATGCTACAAACGTTTTGATTTCCCGTGACATTTTTGTCATAGCTTTAACTATATTCAATTTGGACCACCACAAATTTAAAAAAAAAAATCAAGATGGTCAAACCTTTTATGCCATAATCTACTATGATCTTCAACAACTGTTGTGAGTGTCTGCACCTTTTCTATTGCAGCTTCAGATTTGAGCAGAGACCTTTTTCTTATTTTGCAATAGCAACAACACTATAGTTTTGTTTCACATTTGTAATGAAACAATGGACAATTTTGAACTTAACCTCAGTTCTATTCAGTTAGCTACCTGATAGAAAGGAGATTTTTTTCAAAACATAGGACATCATAGATTTTTATTCCTCAATTGCATCAGTATGGTGCCATGTCCCTAAATATCATAATATTTACCGTCACCAAGGGCAACATCTTAATTCCTACCCTCATCTTAAGTGAATGATGTAAACCCTTCCTTTCAGGCTGTCATGTGTTTTATGTTTTGATACCCCAGAGTCTAAGTACTAGCAATCCTTTGGCTTAAAAATATCTCCTTGTGTCTAGGTTTACTACAACTGAAACAAATTACTTTATTTTTGTCCAAAGGAAGACTCACATACCTCTTTTATATTATTAGTTTCATTTTATGACTAAAAATTGGAGAAAATTTTCTCTTGCCTCAAACTCCTCAGCTAATTGGTTGTCTTCTTCCTTTAGACTCTGACACAAAAGCATATTCTTTGTATGAATCAATTTCATACTTCTTCCCATGCTGCTCCTTTTAGTCAACCCTTCAAGCTCTAAGACAGCCATATCCAACCTTAGCCAATCCTACAACCTCCCTAAGCCTTCCCTATACATGTGTACACACTTGTATAAGTATTATATATAATATCTAAGGTATGCATAAGTAAGTTAAATAATAGGAAGAATTATGTGCATATTTCTTCCCACTGCTCATTTTGGATGTGATATCTTGAAAGCTTCTCAAGAGACCAATCACTACCAACAAGAGTCAATATATCGCAGTGTTTTCATGCCATTTTAAAAGAATATTTAGAACAAGGAAAAGAGTTATTGCTCCTCAACATGAACACCAACATTGAATAGTTTATCCCTAGTGTTCTCTATAACTGTCAAGTGATCACCCGAAGGAGACCATCTCTGGCAATGATAGTGTATAAAATTCATTTTTCAAATATAAGATCCTAGTTTCGTTGGAATCTCCATATGAATCCTATAATTTATTCTAATCCCTCATTAGAATCCTCTACATCTTGGACTTGTGGGACTACGACATCGGCCACAATTGTCATTATTATCATGAGAGCCGCCTTTTTCTCTCATCAAACTACTCTAGCATGAAAACATCTTCTGTCCTAGTTTCTATCCTAGCAAATATATATCCCATATATATTTTAAATTTAAAAATCAACTTTATTTGAGATATTTAGACAACATAGTTCTTCCCATTCAATATTTGGGAGTCCATCATCAACATGTCTTTTAAAGAAACAAACATTGTTACACCCGAATCTAAGACTTGGTAATCCCTCTAATTGTGATCGGATCATCCTCCTAGGTGATCTACTTCAGCTAGGAAACTAAAAAACTATAATTGGGAAGTATATGTGCACAAAAATGGCTATGATTCCATCTTAAATTTCCAAGAGGAAATAGAAGAATATTAAAAGAGAAGAGAATATATGTATACTTTCATTAGCGAATGATGTCTCATACTAAACTATTTATCAGTGGTTGACCTAGTTGCTGACCTAATCACTGATAATTAATATTACTTAATTACTAGCATCAAATTAGTACATTGCATTGATGACTAATATTAATCTGACATTAAATATTTATATAATAACAACTTTATAACCTAAACTCCTAACAGAAAATGATCATTAACTATATCCTCTTTCCTTCTATGCTCAAGATACATCCTTGCCTTCATTGGTATACCCTTTCCCCTAGTTATGCAAGATAGCATTCCCTCCAGTGTTATAAGGGTTTATACACTATCATGAGGGGATCTACAGTGACAAAATAAAGACACAATCATACTTCTCTTGGTTTTGGGATAAACTTTATTCTGTCAGTAGAGATCAATCATAGTTGTTCTAACATATTCTAAACCTATGATATTACCACCCCTTATCGAGCTGATTTGAGGTAACGTTTTTTTTAGGAATCCCCTGTAGTGAGCATGCATGGGAGGGAAAAAAGGGGCAGGAAAGCAAGAAAACATTACCTGTGAATTGCGAGAACCCCGACTTTTAGTTAATCTAGTTAGTGATCTTCTTAAAAGGAAAGACTACCAACTACTATTAAGAAAGGCTCCTCCCAAATTAGATGTCTAGTTTGAGTAAAAAAAGGATTAGTCGTACATTTGACTATAGGAAAGTTTATTTCTCCCCTCACTCACTTGATGCAAACATCACTCATTAATCATAATACAATGAGGTCTACAAGGGAAATGGACATTGGATATATAATTAATTGATTGGGAAAATTTACCCTATGTGGGAAAAAGCCTTAATCTAATGAACTCTTGATGCAAACTGCGAGAGAGAGAAAAGGGAGTGAAATTTAGGGAGTGTTAATGAGGAATTGAGCATTGTAGATATTTTGTATAGAACGATTGGATTTCTATTAAATACATTTCCAATATATGAAAAATGAATGTTGGATTGTCATGCTATATGCATTAGTCATGTAATTCCCAAGCATAAGCTTAAGATAATCGAATTCCTTATCTTGGTTGATCCTGCGCTATGTAGACAATAGTGTGGAGTGTTGTTGAATGGTTAAGGCATTTAAGAAAATCATCATTTATACGCAGAGTAACTAAAATTTGTTGATCAAATATCCTGAGTGGGAATCACTATAGAGGAAGTGCATTGAAATGCATTAAAGAAGGGGTGTCAAAGTCGAGTGGAGTTCTCTACACTAACTCCAGGCGAAGGTTCTTCAATAAATGTTGAATTGAGTTTGGAGAGGATCAATCTCATAACTTGTAAATATCGCCAGGAAGGGTATTTATTTTCATTAATGAGGATTGAAGGAGCATGACTAATCACTATGGAGGAAATAAATCCATGATTCATAAATATGTGAAAGCATTATGAAGAGAACACTAGATCTGATAATGACAGGGTATCATGATATGTGCGTGTTAGGATGAGTGATTTGTAAAGTAACCTGCAGATCATTGTTATAGCAATTCTAGTGGCTTGTGGCATTCCTGGTACCCTAGTTGAGTTCATGTAACTTATATATAATTCCTGCAACCTACAACAGAGTATTATTAAAAACTGGGAATGGCAGAGGAAAATTATTCAAATAAACTTTTTAATTTAAATTCCAGAATAGAAGAACATGTCATGTGTTGATTGTAGGTGTAGATGTAGAATAAAACTCATAAGATTAAAAATGAGTTTTAGTGCAGGGCTTGATAACCCTGCATCAAGAATTGGGTTTGTCCATGGTTGGTGGGGAAATAAAATCCCATGGACTATACCCTTTAAAATCGGGAACGATTGATATCGATTCGTTTTTTTAGATCAAGAGGAAGAAATAATGAGGGGAAGGAAGATTTGGACCAACATGCATCTATTTCGCAGTGTGCTCACTGGTTTCACTGAAGAAATAACGAGGGTAAAGAGGATCTCGATCTGCATCCGTTTCACATTGTGCTCACCGATTACTCTTAGCCTCCCAAATTTTTGTTGGCGAAGAAGGGAGAAATTAGCCAAAACAAAACTGCCTTCCATAGCCACCGTTTAAAAAAGAGGATTATTTCACTATAGAGAGTATTTTTTCACCTTTTTTGAAGGTGAACGTCTAAGGCAATGTAAACCTTCAAAATTTTGATTAATAATTTTAATATTAAAAAATATATATATGTTGCCAAATAAAATTTCAGTGTTTTAATTATTTTTATAACATATTTTGATGTCGCAATACAATAACTTAAAAAACCAAAATGTTGTCTGAAAAATAAAAATATAATTTATTTATTCATTCATAATGTTGTCTGAAAAATAAAAATATAATTTGTTTATTCATTCATATTTTTAATAGTGAAATAATTTTTTTAGAAATATTAAAATAGATTGTTAAAAAATTAATTAATGTTAACCTAATGAATAACTATCAAAATTTTAAGGAGTTGATGTGGAAACATGAAACACGTTCCCTAAGTTAAAAATAAAGGAATATTATAGTAATGTTCTTTCTCTAGTATTAGTTATCTACCTATTATATCTTCTTGGTGCTATTTTAGTTTTAGGTTAATAATTAACATGAAATTATGTCATTGTTCACACTAATGAGAATACTACAACTCATTTTCCAACTGAGAAATCTACTCTACATCCTAATGAGATTTTTTTAGTTTATACATGAATTGAGCAATCTTCTCTACGACACTAGTTGGAGTCTTCTCACAAGTGGTACCCAATTCTAAATGTTGGACATGCTAAGGGCTTGATGTTAGCATGCTCACATTTGGAGGAGTAACATGTTGTCATGGAGTATCTTGTGTGGCCATTTTTTTTAGGAACCATGTCTCATATCATGTTGTTTTTTTCTCTTGTTGAGGTAGAATATTGTGTAGCATTCCAACATTAGCTTAGTTGCATGTGGAGAACACCAATAATCAACCTCCATTCCTCTAACAAACTCTACAAATATTTGTGGTGAAAACGTTCATGATACATGTTGTGGTTTGACCATCTCCCATTTCCTTGGAATATCCATAAGAATGCACAATTTATCACACCCTCACACACAGATCAAGATATTATCAATGATAAATTGGGTCTGGTCATATTTATTCCTCACACTGAATTTCCTCTATGTTTTATGCTAGTGTTCATTAGACAATGACTTCAACCCAACATAAAAAAAATGATCAAAACAAATTTGACCATGAGTAATATTATCAATAGCAACAAGTTCCCTTGCAATCCTCAACCGAGTGAACAATTGTTTAAAATGTAGAGACCATTATCTCAAAAATTGACTCAATTCCTCCATTGATCTAGTTGATGTATTTGACCTCACTCAAAATTGAATACTACCTAATTATGCATCATGTTATTTGGTATCCCTTTTGAAAAGTATCAATAAGCCCCTCATTGGGTTCTCCCATATCAAAATTGACACTTGACCCACCCTTTGCGATGGCCCTTGGGATAAACAGTCCATGTAAAAATTTGTGGACCCCACATGTGCTTGAGCATCAAGTTCCATAGATGCCTTTTTTGCATTCACCCCAACCTTATCCCAAGCTTCAACACTAATTTTTTCTACATGTGCTTGAGCCCTTTCGACATCAATGTTTCTTCACATGATTTGTAGATGCAACTCTTCCCACATGCCTATGGCCAGAATTGTACATCTACAACTCTCTATAGCTCTTTGGAGGTTGGAAATTGGAAGGCATATGATAATTACTTTGAAACATTCTACATGCTTTATTGAATATATGCTTTATTGTATGCAAATTCTCAACAAGTCTAGCACACATGTTCATAATAAAAATTTATTTTACAAATGAGATGGAATTTATGTCCATGTCCCATTACAATAACCTAAAACTTAATTAATTTTAACTTGATCAATAATGGTAAGAAACATTCAAAAATCTTAAAACTTACTTTCATATGACACACAAAATGAAATTTGAAGGAGTTGCGAAAATACATTGGTTAAAATTTGAAGGAGTTGTTGTGAAAACACAATGCTCAAAATTTGAAGGAGTTGGTGTGGAAATATGAGACAAGATCCCTGAATTTAATAATAGAGAAACATTATAGTAATGTGATTTCTCTAGTATTAGTTATCTGTCTACGATATCTTCTTGGTGCTCTTTTAGGTTTAGGTTAGTGATGAACTTGAAATTATGTCATTGTTACAAATATTTTTCACACTAATGTGACTTCTACAACTCATTTTCCAACTAAGAAATCTACTCTACATCCTAATGAGATTGTTTTAGATTACACACCAATCAAACAATATTCTTTATGTCACATGTTGTAGTCCTCTCATCAGTGGTACCCGATTCTAAATGTTGGACATGCAAAGGGCTTGATTTTAGCATGTGCACATTTGGAGGAGTTGTTAAATTATGAGCTTGATTTCTTATGCAGATTAATTCTTTTATTTTCTTCAATACTTTGATTCCATCTTAATATACTTCAACAATTCCAAATCACAATCAAATAACAATAATTATGTAGATAAGTAAACATGCATATCAACAACACATATACCCTGGGGAAACCATGTACATGGAGAAACACCTTAGCAAACAATATTCCTTTATTGCATTAATAATGTAAGATATCTTACAAATATTTACCATTAATGTTCTTCTCTCAAAGATCTTTCCAAGATGACTCTGACTTGACAAAGACTTACAAGACCTTGCTGAAATACACCTTTGATATGCTTCCTCTTTATCACTAATGTGCTCCTCTATTACTTCACCCTCAACCTGCATATGAAAATTGTGTTGCAAAATTGTGTGGAAGAGAGGGTTCGACATCTTATTATATAGGCTGAAGAGGGGAAGAGGGGAAGCTCAAAATAGTAACTTGATTTCATGCATTAAACATAACTCAACTTCATGCTTTAGTTCGAACTTAGAACTAGACTTGAGATTGGTTACAACTCATCTTTACACTTTAGTTCAAACTTAGAACTAGACTTGAGATTGTTTACAACTCAGCATTACACTTTAGTTCGAACTTAGAACTAGACTTGAGACTGACATGCTTTAGTCTGAACTTGGAACTAGACTTAAGAATTTAGTTACAACTTAACATTACACTTTAGTTCTAAAATAGAACTAGACTCAAGACTTTAATTGCAACTCAACATTACTAAAATAGAACTAGACTCAAGACTTTAGTTGCAACTCAACATTACACTTTATTTCTAACATAGAACTAGACTCAAGACTTTAGTTACAACTCTTGACAAGGAAATTCAAAATTCTCTTCATGGTGGATAATGTTTACACATGCCAATGCACTAGATCAATACAATTACATCATTTTCAATATTAGGAATATCGTTTGTTTCTAGCTCAAAGGAATTTTATATTCAAGCTAACTTTTCCTATATTCCTTGACTTTTTCTCATGGCTCACAAGCTTTGACTATGCTCATAGAGGTTGTATGCTCCCCCTGACTTTTTCACTAGTCTGTCTATGCTCACAGAGGTTGTATGTCCCCTTGACTTTTGCACTAGACTGTCTATGCTCACAGAAGTTGTACGTTCCCCCTGACTTTTTCATTAGACTCACATAGCATCTTGTTCATCCTGACTTTTGGTTTGACTCACAGAGGTTGTATGTTCCCCCTGGCTTTTGTCAATACCTCACAAAACTGGTTGATTCTCCAAATCTCCTTGGCTAGCCTCAGGGTGGTCCATATGGCCTCTCATTGGAGAATGTCTATCGATGCTACCAAATTTAACACTCCCTCTCAGCGAGGGAGTCATTCTCATCCACACCAAGCTTGCCTCTCAGTTGCACAAATTGTCTCGAGGTCAAAGGCTTGGTCAGGATATCAGCTACATGCTCGCTTGTGGCTATGTACTGTAACTTTACAGTTTTTCTCTAGACCAAGTCTCGGATGTAGTGGTACGTCATTTCAATATGTTTTTGAACTGTTGTGAAATACTAGTTTCTCTGTTAATTTTATGAAACTTTGATTATCACAGTGAACCACCGTCGTCTTGATCTTGTCACCAAACAACCCAAAAACCAATTTTCTAAGCCATATTGCTTCCTTGCTAGCATCACTTGTTGCAATGTACTCAGCCTATGGTGTACTCTATGCAATATATCCCTGCTTTCATCTTGACCAAGAGATCATAGTGGATCCTAAACTGAAGTAGTATCCAGAAGTACTCTTCTGATCCACTGGGCTTCCTGCCCAGTCAACATCTGCATACCCATGCAGAAATAAACCACCACTAGATTTATATCTCAGACCATAAGTAATGGTCGCTATGAGATATATCAATATGTGATTTTCTTCCACCGAGTGTCTCTATCTTGGTTTAGTCATGAAATGACTCATTGCAATCACTGCATAGCATATATCTGGCCTAGTGTGGATCATGTACATCAATGATCCAATCAACTACCAATACATGGTGGGATCCACCAAATTTGAACTTGTATCAGAATCATGCAACTTCTTTAGGTTGGTAACCATCAGAGTAGACATGGATTTGCAATCCATCATACCAAACCTATTTAGTACATCCACTGTGTATTTTCCTTGTGCCAGAAATATCTCACCTTGTCTTTTCCACACTTCCAGTCCTAGGAAGTAATGCATCAACCCTAAGTATTTCATCTCGAATTTTGAGGTTAGCTCCCTCTTACACCAGGCTATTATCCCTTCATCTCTTACTAGAAATAGATCATCAACATACAATATTAGTATAACAGGTTGGTTACCTCTTACCTTGAAGTATATATTTTCATCAACATCACTTTTATGAAAGCCCAGGATTTTAAGAAAGCCATCAATCCTATCATACCAAACTCTGGGATCCTGCTTAAGACCATACAAGGCCTTCCTTAAATTGCATACATGAGTGTCTTTGTTATGCAGTATAAAACCAATTGGTTGTTCCACAAAGACCTACTGTTCAATAATTCCATTCAAGAATGTTGTTTCTACATCCATCTCATGTAGCTTTGAACCAAGTATGGAAGATAAAGAAATAATAGCTCAAATGGAGGTATACCTGGCTAGAGGAGAAAAAGTCTCTTCGTAGTTGATTCCTTCTTTCTGAGTGAAGCCTCTTGCTACCAATATTGCTTTGAAATTTTCCACACTTCCATCATCTGCATGTTTGATCTTATAGATCCATTTGGAAGAAACCACTGATTTGTCTTTTGGCCTTGGCACAATGTCCCAAACATTGTTCTTTATAATAGACCTTTATTCCTCAAGCATGGCATCCTTCCATACTTGTAATTTATTTACTTCTTCAAATGAAGAAGGTTTGACATCACTAATGCTTCTCATCAGTGAAACATAGCCTCCAAACCTATGAGGCCTCTTCCTTTCCCTGAAAGTTCCTTTGGGAGAAGTTATCCTTTCTTCTTCCCGCACTATTTATTTAAGACACCCTGGATTCCATTTGGCTGGAGGTTCTTCAAGAGTTATTTCTAACACTTTAGCAAGTTCTAGGGGCTCATTACTTGGCTCTTCACGATTTTCCTCCCTATGATCACCTGATTCTTCATTTTCAGAAGAGGGTGAAGCTGGTTGAACTGCTTCTGAATCCTGGTGAAGCTCTCTAGATTTCTTAAATGTGGCTTTCTGATGGAAAGTCACATATCTTCTTACTTCTATTTGCCTCTGACCTGGTACATAAATCCTTTAACCCTTGGAGTTCTCACTGTACCCCACAAACACCCCTTTCTTTCCTGAGAGTTCCATCTTTGTCTTATTTTCCTTAGGGAAATGTATATACACGGAACATCCAAATATTCTTAGATTTCCTACTTCAGGTTTGATACCTGATAAGACTTCTTCAGGAGTATTTTACTTCAAAATAGCATGTGGACACCTATTCTAAATATACACGGCAGTGGAGGTAGCTTCTTGCCATAAATAATTTGGTAGATCCTGGTCAAACATCATTGATTTCGCTGCCTCACAATAGTCTTGTTTTTCCTCTCAGAAACACCATTTTGATGACGGTTATTTGGAACAGTCAACAGTCTCTTGATTCCTGCTGACTTGCAGAAATCCTAAAACTGAAGAGATTGAAAATCTCCTCCATTGTCTGTTCTAAGGATTTTGATGTGTTTCCCTATCTACGTTTCAATAAAGGCTTTATATTATTTGAATTTATCAAATGTGTCACTTTTAGCTTTAAGAAAATATATCCAACATTTTCTTGAGTAATCATCAATAAAAATGACATAATACAAACAACCACTTAGTGAGGGAGATGACATGGGACCACATACATCAGAATGAACCAAATCTAAGATTCCCTAAGATCTGTTGTCACTACAAGGAAATGCTTTCTTTATATTTTTACCTAGCATGCATCCCTTACAAATTTCATTTTTACTAAGAGAAATAGAGGGCATGCCACATACCATGTTCTATAGATCTAGAAGAGCTTTGCAATGAAGATGTCCAAGTCTTTTGTGCCACAACTCATTGGAGCTAGTCGCATCATGAGCCAATTCTTGAACTGATTGTCCTGACACGACGTACAGTTCTCCACTGCGAGTTCCAATGGGTTCTGCTATACTTAAGTGGCTACATGTATCCTATAGTAGTGCCTTCATGTCCTTTAATATCACCCAATATCCCTTGTCCTCAAAGGTTGCAAATGATAGTAGATTCTTCTTGAGCCCTGGAATATATAATACTTCATCAACATGAAGTCTAGCCCCAGATTCCAATCTGAATGAGATAGAGCCTACTCCCTCTATCTTGTAACATTTTTCATCCCCAAGCTCGACCTTCTCTACAAAAGATTTTGTCTCGAAATCTGAGAGGATCTCCTTGTACCCTGGCATGTGCTTTGATGCACCACTGTCTACTAACCAAGTTTTTGGCCCCGTGGAAACTGAACTGGATAAGGCAAAAGCGAAATAATATTCTTTCCTATTTTCTTTCTCATTAGAAGGACTTTTCTGATTTCTTTTGGATTCATTATCCTCATCAGTTGAGGCATGATGTTTCCCTTTCCTAGGAAATTTCTTTCTAAACCAACAATCTTTAGCAAAATGACCCAACTTATTACAACTAAAGAATTTAATCTTAGATGTATCAATATTATTGCCTTTGAATGTACCTTTGGTTTTTGGCTTCCACTCAGATCCTTTCTGGAAAGTGCCTTTCTTCTTTCCCTTGAATATTGATGCTAAATTTGAGTGCTCTTCTTTCATTGGCTCGCTCCTAGTAGTTGTGTGACTCTCCTCCTAGAGGAAATAATTCCATAACCTCTCAAACATGGGATGAATCTCTCTCCCACTTACACTGGATAAGAAGGTCTCCCATGAAGAAGGAAGACCATAAAAAATGGCCTACACTAAATCATCATCATCCACTGTCACCCCTGTGACCAAAAGCTGATCTCTGATCTGAGCTATCCTGGAATAGAAAGATGCCACTGATTCACCTTTCTCCATATTCAAATACTTAAGATTGTACTTAAGTTTCCTCTTCTGACTTGGAGCCTGTTTCTCATACATATTCACTAAGGTTTCCATACAGTCCTTGGCAGTCATCAATGAAGTCATTGCAGGGATTATATTGTCTTTCAATGAGTCAAAGATGATTTTCTTGGCCTTTTCTTGACTCTTCCTGAAATTCGTTCTTCCTGCATTATTCGTTGGTTCCTCTACCACTGTGGTCACATACTGCTCAAGATCATGCTCTTGCAATATATTTTTTATACAGAGCTTTCACGCATTAAAGTTGGTAGCTCCTTCGAGCCTATATTCGGCCCTAACTGAAATGGAGGATGCCATGGTCCTCACACTGGAAACTTAATCAAGATAGCTTGGATCTGTGTGAACCTTCTACTGCACTTCAACACATTTAACACACCCTAAGCTTTGATACCATGTTAAATTATGAGCTCAATTTCTTATGTGGATTAATTCTTTTATTTTCTTCAATACTTTGATCCCATCTTAATATACTTAAACAATTCCAAATCATAATCGAATAGAAATAATTATGTAGATAAGTAAACATGCATATCAACAACCAATATACCCTGGGGAAACCCTGTATAGGGAGAAAACCCCCAGCGAACAATATTCCTTTATTGCATTAATAATGTAAGATCTCTTACAAATATCCACCATGAATGTGCTTCTCTCAAAGAGCTTGCCAAGATGACTTTGACTTGACAAAGACTTACAAGACCTTACTGAAATACACATTTGATATGTTGCCTCTTTATCACTGATGTGCTCCTCTATTACTTCACCCTCAACCTGCATATGAAAACTGTGTTTCAAAACTATGTTGCATAACTGTGTTGAAGAGAGGGTTCGACCTCTTCTTATATAGGTTGAAGAGGGGAAGAGAGGAAGCTCGAAATAGTAACCTGATTGCATGAATTAAACATAACTCAACTTCATGCTTTAGTTCAAACTTAGAACTAGACTTGAGATTGGTTACTACTCAGCTTTACACTTTAGTTCAAACTTAGAACTAGACTTGAGATTGGTTACAACTCAGCATTACACTTTAGTTCAAACTTAGAACTAGACTTGAGACTGACATGCTTTAGTTCGAACTTAGAACTAGACTTAAGACTTTAGTTGCAACTCAACATTACACTTTAG
>SNQJ01S0062553.1:39810-55432 GCA_010110895.2 Picea sitchensis
TAGAACTAGACTTGAGACTGACATGCTTTAGTTCGAACTTAGAACTAGACTTAAGACTTTAGTTGCAACTCAACATTACACTTTAGTTCTAAAATAGAACTAGACTCAATACTTTAGTTGGAACTCAACATTAATAAAATAGAACTAGACTCAAGAATTTAGTTGCAACTCAACATTACACTTTAGTTCTAACATAGAACTAGACTCGAGACTTTAGTTACAACTCTTGACAAGTCAATTTGGAATTATATTCATGGTGGATAATGTTTACACATGCCAACGCACTAGATCAATACAATTATATCATTTTCAAGATTAGGAATATCATTTGTTTCTAGCTCATAGGAATTCTGTATTCAACCTAACTTTTGCTAGATGCCTTGACTTTTTCTCATGGCTCACAAGGTTTGACTAGGCTCATAGAGGTTGTATGTTCCCCTTGACTTTTGCACTAGTTTGTCTATGCTCACAGAGGTTGTATGTTCCCCCTGAATTTTGCACTAGCCTATCTATGCTCACAAAAGTTGTGCGTTCCCCTTGACTTTTTCATTTGACTCACATAGCATCTTGTTCTTCCTCAATTTTGGTTTGACTCACAGAGGTTGTACACTCCCCCTACATTTTGGCAATACCTCACAAGACTGGTTGTTTCTCCAAATATCCCTGGCTAGCCTCAGGGTGGCCCATATGGCCTCTCATTGGAGAATGACTATAGATGTTGTCAAATTTAACAGGGGTAACATGTTGTCATGAAGTATATCCTGTGGCCATTTTGTTTAGGAACCATGTCTCATGTCATGTTGTTGTTTTCTCCTAGTCGAGGTGAAATATTGTGTACCCTTTCAACATTAGATTAGTGGAATGTGGAGAACACCAATAATCAAACTCCATTACTCTAACAAACTCTACAAATATTTGTAATGAAAAATTTCATAATACATGTTGTGGTTTAACCATCTCACATTTCCTTGGAATATCCGCAAGAATGCACAATTTCTCACACCCTCGTACATGGATCAAGATATTATCAATGATAAGTTGGGTCTGATCATATTTATTCCTCTCAATGAACTTCCTCTATGTTTTACGCTGGTGTTCATTAGACAATGAATTCAACCCAACATAATAAAAAAATGATTAAAATAGATTTGACCATGAGTAATATTATCAATATCAATAGACTCCCTTGCAATCCTCAACCTAATGAACAATTGTTTAACATGTGGAGACCACTATCTCAAACATTGGCTCGATCTCTCCATTGAGCCAGATGATGTATTGGACATCACTCAACATTGAATAATTCCCAATTATGGATCATGTTATTTGGTATCCCTATGGAAAAATATCAATAATAACCTCATTGGGTGCTCCCATATCAACATCGACACTCAATCCACCCTTTGTAATGGCCCTTGGGAAAAATATTCCATGTAAACATTTGTGGACACCACACATGCTTGAGCATCAAGTTCCATAGATTCATTTTTTGCATGCACCCTAGCCTTATCCCAATATTCAACATTAATATTTTCAGCATGCGCTTGAGCCCCTTCAACATCAACATTTATTCACATGATTTGCAGATGCAACTCTGCCCACAGGCAAAAGGAAGTAGGTATTTCATGGAATGGACCCATCTCTCCTACCATCTGAGTTTGAATGAATAAAACTGAGTATATTTGGGTGTCCCGAGGGGGAATTGGTTGGGTTCCCATATTTTCCACTGTGTCGTCGACTGGTAGAGGTAGTGCACCAATGGGTAAAAGGAGTAAAATTAGAAAAAGTACTCCCATTTCCAAAAATAACTCAATAAATGACTAAAATGTACTCTCATTTCCAAAACGAACTAAACTAAATCTAGATTATGATAAATTGTTTTGATATACTTTGCCATAATGTGATGTAAATTTGTAAAAATGCAACAACTACATTAACTTATCGGGTTAATGTTCTATATCTAGGGCCCTATAATATTTAACCCATGAGTGACATATGATTATAATTTCAAGGATTGGTACACCATGGATGGTTTTTAGGGCCTATTCCATGGTCAAAGGCTAAAATCCAGGTAATTGAGCAATACAATTTACTTTATATGCTTCAAAAAAGCCATGCATTAGGATTTGGGCCATCGCACAAGTCCCACTTTCCTTTCTATGTGCCTAAATGACCACCATATGTGAGGATTGTGCCTCTCTAATGAGTGTGACACATTAATATGCATCACACTCATTAGAGAGTCACAATCCTCGTCATTAGAGAGGCAGTAGTGAATGGGGCCAACATTGAAATTTCTTCAATATGTGCTTGTATGCATCGAAATTTGACATGGTTAGACTAGACACATGCATTGACGATATGAGAGGGTTTCAAGACTCAAGGATGTTTGATGTCCTGACCACATAATATTTGAGATTGTCCATGTTTGCAACAACATTCATAATGGGGTGTCTCATATTTTTCAAATGTCATTGTTTCCATCCTTAGAATCTTTGTTGGAACTCTCTTGAAATGTCATGGAACTTCCAATTCAACCACCACAAATGTCATGCACTGACCCCGCATAGTGAGCACTGGTGAATGGGGCCAACATTGAAATTTCTTCAATATGTGCCTGTATGCATCAAAATTTGACATGGTTAGACTAGACACATGACTTGACAGTATGGGAGGGTTTCAAGACTCAAGGATGTATGATGTCCCGAACACATAATCTTTGATATCGTCCATGTTTTCAACAAAGTTCATAATGGTCATAATGGGGATCATCTTTGATATGTCATGGTACTAGTCTTCCAATGGGTGAACAATATCACAAGGATATGTCTTTTTTCCCTCCTCCATTGGATGAGCAAGTCAACAAAAATTTTCTCTTGTGGATGAATAGTTTGGTGGAAACATTCTTTCAAGTTGTAATTAGGTACACTTTTGTATTGAGTTGGATCATCACAACACCACTCTAATTCTTTCCAACTATCACTGACTAGATACTTGGTTAAAGGTTTTCTAATTTTTCTAAAGGCATGGAGTTAAGGTATGGGAGGGTTTTGATACTTAAGGATGTTTTATGTGACTGCATCATACTTAAGGAGGGTTTGATTATTGAATTACCAAGTCAAGTTGATGTCACAAAAGCTTCAATTCACCCACCAATATCATCTTTCACCGACCATTGATTGCTTTATGGGAAACCTAGTGGAGTATTGCCTTATCTCTTAAATAATTAATAAGCGACTATTGCATGGGAATGGGGTTAAAGGTTTTCTAATTTTCCTTGCCTCTATGCTTATATACAACCATATATCTCTCTTCTAAGGTTTGCTATTCTGTCATTGTTGCATTAGTTTTGGTCATTTCTAAATTTGGATTATTGAGTAACTAAGGGGAATATAGTGTGGGGGTTATGTGAATAATAGTGAGAATGATCACAAGAGAATTTCCATGAGGTAGGAGAATGCATGAATGAATCACACTTACTAAAAATGTTTAAACTCCCTACTGATATGGGGATTTATTTAATGTTAGAGGATATCAAAGATGTGTCATTGTGACTAAGTGGACATATGTTGGTGAGAATTATGTCATCATCTCATTATATCCACTCATAGATTCTTCAGAGGATGATGTCATCAACTCATAATTTTTATTACTACTATCATTCACCCACCACAAATATCATCTTGCACCGACCCCACATAGTGAGCAGTGAATGGGGACAACGTTGAAATTTCTTCAAACTATGCATGTATGTGTCGAAACTTGACATGGTTATACTAGACACATGGATTGACATCATGGGAGGGTTTCAAAACTCAAGGATGTGTGATGTCCCCACATAATCTTTGAGATTGTCCACATTTGCATCAACATTCATCATGTTGCACCTCTCATTGCCATCATTCGCCATTCCCTTCTATAGAATCATTGTCAGAACTATCTTCAAATTTGTCATGGAACTTCAAATACACCCATCAAAAATTTCTTCCACTGACCCTACACAACGAGCAGTGAATGGGGCCAACATTGAAATGTTTTCAATCTTTTCCTATATGCATCGAAATTTGACATGGTTAAACTAGATAGTTTCCTTGAAGGTATGGGAGGGTTTCGATACTTAAGGATGTTTGATGTCCTTGAATAATATTTGATATCATCCATGTATGCATCAACGTTCAATATAATGGATGTCTCATAGTGAGCATAGTGAATGGGGACCACCTTGAAGGTGAATGAGCATGGTGAAATTTCTTCCACTTACCCCGCATAGGGAGTAGTGAATGGGGCCAACGTTGAAATTTCTTCAAACTATGCATGTATGCATCGAAATTCAACATGGTTAGACTAGACACATGCCTTGATGGTATGGGAGGGTTTCAAGACTCAAGGAATATGTTTGATGTCTTGGACACATAATTTTTGAGATTGTCCATGTTTGCAACAACATTCATAATGGGGCATCTCATATTTTTCAAATGTCGTTGTTTCCATCTATATAATCTTTGTTGGAACTTTCTTGAAATTTCATGGAACTTCCAATCCAACCACCACAAATGTCATTCACCAACCCCACATAATGAGCAATAGTTAATGGGGCCAACGTTGAAATTTATTCAATATGTACCTGTATGCATCGAAATTTGACATGGTTAGCCTGGAAACATGCCTTGATGGTATGGGAGGGTTTCAAGACTCAAGGATGTTTGATGTCCCAGAAACATAATCTTTGAGATCATCCATGTTTGCAACAACGTTCATAATGGGGCATCTCATATTTTTCAAATGTCATTGTTTCCATCCGTAGAATATTTGTTGGAACTCTCTTGAAATGTCATGGAACTTCTAATTCAACCACTGCAAATGTCATGCACCAACCCCACATAGTGAGCACTAGTGAATGGGGCCAACGTTGAAATTTATTCAATATGTTTCTATATGCATAGAAATTTGACATGGTTAGACTAGACACATGCCTTGATGGTATGGGAGGGTTTCAAGACTTAAGGATGTATGATGTCCCGACCACATAATCTTTGAGATCGTTTGTGTTTGCAACAACGTTCATAATGAGCATCTCATTATCAAATGTCATTGTTTCGATCTGTAGAATATTTGTGGGAACTCTCTTGAAATGTCATGGAACCTCCAATTCAACCACCAAAAATGTCATCCACTGACCCCGCATAGTGAGTAGTGAATGGGGCCAACATTGAAATTTATTCAGTATGTGCTTGTATGCATCAAAATTTAACATGGTTAGACTAGACATGTTCCTTGACGATATGTGCGGGTTTCAAGACTCAAGGATGTATGATGTCATAAAGAAACATTTTGAGAAGATTTCAACATTGGCCCCATTCATAGGTCATCGTTTCCCATCATGTACTCTATCCCTAGTACAATGTCTTTTAATAGTTGTTTCCTTTAAAATTTGACTGATCAGAAAATTAAAACGAAACAAGAAGAGCCCTAGTACAACATCTTTTACTAGTTGTACTCTAGTCGAGAAGACCCACAAACCCTTTTTGAAGTGTCGTTATTATAGAAAACTTGTCGCAAGATCCGTAAAATGCAACATATTTATAGATTTTATAATGTCGCAATTCTGACTATCATTTACCAAATCAAAGTTGACTTGGTCAAAATACTAGGTGTCCGTAGGAGGGGGAAAACCTAGTTTCCAGAACATCACAAACTACGACAACTATCTTCACAAACGTGGCAAGAGAGACGATTATGTCACAAACGTGGCAAGAGAGACGACTATGTGGAAAACGTGGAAAGAGAGACGACAACATGGAAAGAGAGACGACAACGTGGCAATAGTGACTTTATCGGGTAATATGGAAAAAAAAATTAAAATTTCCTCTATTTTTCAATAGTATGGCCAATTTTTTCCATAACGTCACAAATAGAAGGTCGAAATTTTTACAATATGTACTAGTGATTTATGGTGTTGTTCCATAATAAGCTTAAAAATATATAATAACAATACTAACACAATCTATAGCAATACGATTGCTAGGAAATTGGTATTGTAAAATTATAATAGTCTATAACATCAATATTGTTTAGTAAATCACCAATAAAATGCATTCAAATGCATATACATAGAAATAAAACAACCAATAATATTATTAATTTACAAGGACAAATTGTAATAAAATTTACATGATCTAACGACACACAATTATTCTCATGGTTGTAGTGTATATGGGCTTAATGCACCTAATTTATCTAATAAAATTAAAACCAACTAATTTATATTCACATTGTTAATAAAACATAAGAAATATTCTATTAATTTTTTTAAATAATATTACACTCTATGCAAAGATATGTTTAGTGTTACCATGCACAATTAAGTTGTTTTTGAATTTGATTTTAAACGATGATATTGCATCAAATACTGAGTCCTTCTGTCAATTTCCAAATCCTTGTGTCAACTTGTCAATTGTATACTGACCCACCGGTTGACCTTTTAATTGTAGATTGACCCATCCATCTCGTGTGAATTTTGAGTATGTACGAGACAATATTGACGTAGTCCAAAAGGACCTCCCTTGGAAGGGGGGGTGATTTTTATGATACTATTTTATCCTGACCAACATTGGGTAGCTCAGTTAGGATTTTATATCCTAGGGGATTGATCATCCTTGGGAAGATATTGAAGGTCCGGTAAGAATGGTATGTTAGAGTACTTGTGCATGTATATGCCAACTATGGTCAGTAGTGTTATATCAATTAGGATTCTATATCCTAGGGGATCTTATGATTCCTGGGAAGATCCCAAAGGTCCGCTAAGGATAGTCTATCAGAGTACCACAGATGTTGTTTTTTATGCACCTGCCTCATTCTGTTGCCACATGTTGATGATGTTGTTGTTCCAGCTTTGTGTTTTTGATGTTGTTGTGCCAACTTTGTGTTTTCATTGTTGATGTTCCAACTTTGTGTTGTTGATGTTTTTGTTACAAATTCATGTCGTTGTTGTTAATGTTCCAGCTTCTTGTTGTTAATGTTGGTTTTCCAACTTCATGTTGGTGTTGATGATGATGTTACTCTAGCTCCATGTTGTTGTTGATGATGATGATGTTACTCCAGCTACATGTTTTTTTTGTTCATGATGATGTTACTCCAACTCCATGCTGCAGATGACGATGTTCAATTTCTATTGATGTTGATGATAAGAAAAAATTTCGATGATATATGGATATGACTGACAGTTTTCCTGATGTTGATGACGATGTCCCCTCCTCTCGATGAAGTATTGAGTCTAGTTAATTTATATTAATGTTGTTAGTAGAATACCCTTCATCTTAATGGGGAGTGTTGAAATATCGTAACATCGAAGAATATTATACATGAGAGAGTTGAATAATATTATTATATTATATTTAATTAGGCCCTATTGTGCCTTAGTAAAAGTCGGCCTTATTGTGCCTTGAAAGTTAAATGTAAATTAAGAGGGTAAAGTGACAGGTTAACCCAGACCTAATTATAGGTTGTCCAAACCACTATTTATAAGGGAGGAAAGTGCCTCATTTGTACACACTCACCACACTAACTTTGCAACTATTAAGAAGTGTGAAAGTCTTGGAGGAACTACTACTGTAGCTAAGTATGACATCAAGGAGGGTTCTTGGTATATGTATTGGTATTTCTTGGTTAAGTGGTGTGCTACTCTTCCTAATGAAGGAGTATATGAGGATCTTATATTCAATATTTGGTCTATCTAAATTGAGGAATTTTTGTTGGGTTTTCTCCCCCATGAGGGTTTCCCAGGATATTATGTCTCTCTTTATTGCTTCTTTGATTGAATCTCTTTCAATGAACTTATTTATACATCTAATGTACTAAATGGTTGTAATACTAAAGGAGAACCATAATTTCTAGTTGTCTAAGAAATTTTTTAACATGGTATCAGAGAAAGCCTTAAAGAGACCAATTCACAATTGATAAGAAGTGACTAGCCTCAACACACCCTCTCCAAAATCCAGTTTTCAGTATTGCAACTATTGCATAATTAGGTTTTCT
The DNA here is from genome assembly GCA_010110895.2 of Picea sitchensis. Lineage (NCBI taxonomy): Eukaryota > Viridiplantae > Streptophyta > Pinopsida > Pinales > Pinaceae > Picea > Picea sitchensis. Next base: position 47,845 of record SNQJ01S0062553.1, read on the forward strand.
TCATAAAACCTAAGTGTGATGTTTTACATGTTTAAGGAAGGCATTGGAGGAAGTAACCACATCTAGGAGATTGCCCTAGGAGGGTGCATCAAGTCCTTGGATCAGAATTCTGAAATATGAAGTTTGAGAACATAGGGTTTCCTCATAAAACCCTAAGTTGTAGTTGCATTACCAGTTGTAGTTGTAGTTGTAGTACCAATTGCAGTTGTATTTGAAGTATCAGTTGCAGTGCTAGTTCCTTCATGCCAGTTCCTTCATGTTAGTTTGCAACACCAACTATAGTTCCAGCACCAACTGCAGTACCAATTTCATTGAAATTTGTTGTGAAGTGTTGGGAATAATTTTTATTGTCCTAATGTGCCTTACCCTACCAAATCTCCAGCTAACTTTAAGGTACAAGTTGAAGCACCTTTTAAGTTTTAAAGGTTCATTATTGCTTGCCATTGCTTCCATATGGTGACACTACCTACCGAGGTATTTACTTACATATTTTTAAACTGTATCATTATTTTAAAAGGGTATTTGGAAGAGAAAATATACWTTTTTTCTAAACAACAATTGTAGATTCGGAGGGATCTCAGATCCAACACATTGAAAAGAACTATGCACCCTAGGTTTGAATACCTTGATATGCCTTTACTTTTTATGGAATTATTGTAATATTATGAATATCCAAATTCATTTTGATCTATTGAAGTTATCATACTAACCATTAGTCAAAATTAAAGTCAAAATTACATCAAAAGTTTGTCATACTCTGTGAGGCTGACCAATATCACACCAAGCTCCACATATTGTGACCTCATCCTCAAATACAATCCATACATATCAMCATAGACTCCATGTGAGCTCCATAACTCTAAAAAAAACTATTATTGCGACTCAAAATTGAGAATTGTTCTCAAAATGACGTCTCAATATACTCAAAAAGGTCGATCCCTCTTATCTACCTCATACATCATATTTATACAAAAATATGGGTAAAAACCCTTTACATTGACTACCAAAACCCTAAATCTAAGTGGAATCAACTTTCCACATTCTAACTGCCTCTGCGTACTAATCCACAATTTCGTCACACCAATTTCTCCAATTCTTGGAATCTTTCTAACATTTCTCTAGCACAAGTATGCACCTATGCGCTCTTATCTAAAACAGACTCTACAATATAAATTGTGAGATAATCCTTCATCATATCTTCACCCTCCAACTTAATATTTTCCATCTTCCCCTTGGCTGCATCCATTTCTGTTAATATCTTGTTTGCATCTTGGAATAGTGGCTCCAACTGAGCCTACCTCATGTTTTTCTCTGCCTACACAATTTTTAACTCTTCTTGTATATTTTTGTTCTCCTATGAGCTCTTGCGCCTCTACTTACTATTCATAGCCTTTTTCTTCTACTTCAACTCGTACGTTAATGAATTGATGTTTTCCTTCTTTTGTTCTAGTGCCTACAACTTTTCATGTTCTTGCAGACTTGTCTAAATTTGTGCACTTTTATTATATAAGTTTGTAATCTCCTTAACACTATGTGTCATGTCCTATATGTTCCCTATAGCCTCCTTCTCTCTATATGATCTCACCTTTGGTGGTGTTCTTGGGTTCAACTGTGCCATCAACTCTGTTATATGACTTGTAATATTCCATTGCATGCACGATCTTCCCAATTTTCTCCCTGATCTCTAGGTGTATCGCACGACTCTGCTATGCGGTATTGGACTTTTCTGCTACCATCTCTGCATCATATTTTGTTATAGTAAATTATAGGATATATTTATGATCCTTCATCATTTTCCTTTGTCCTCCTGCCTACAACATGGTTCTCTTCTATGGTAGAGTCTCTACTTGTGTTGAAGTTGTAGGTATATCTATATCTGGGATGTCTTCTTCTCCTTCTTCCTCCTACACGGGATCCATTGTTTCCTTTTGTGTTCTTTCATTAGTTTTCTTCTTCGGATTTTCTCTTGTGTAGGTGGATTTGGAATTTTTTTCTATTGTCTTGGTTTTCTTACTATCGCACCTCTTGCATGCTTTTGCATCTTTCCTAGTGTTTGATGCGGGACTGCTGGTTTTCTATGATGTATCATCTTCTATTGGTTTTTTCCTTTATGTCCCTTCTTTGATGTCATTGGTAATTTTCAGTCATCTGGCAAGTCCTTCATGGCCCATTGAACTTCCTCTTCAATGATGCAGTACCTCATCTACAAATAGTTATTCTTTGGATCCTTTTTGACCTGGATCCATACATTGTTCCTTGAGACCTGAAAATATATTATCTCCTTGTGTTCCTCCACCACTTCTAGTGGGATTCTCCATGTATCTGCCACCTTTTCCTGTATCTCCTCCAACTACATCACAAATATGCTTGAGTTATCCTTCCTTTATTTTGTGTTTGAGGTGTGCCAAAATGTTGCATATTGTGCTACGTAACAGTTTCCTATCCTTTGAAAAACCATGATGAATTTTGGGTGTCTCCATCCTACCAGTGCTATGAGTATGATCAACCACAAGTACTAAAACTTTGTCCCCAAGTCTTGTTCGTCTTTGGAGTCATCTAGAAAAAATTTCACTAGGGATGGACTCAAACTAAGTAGAGTCCACTTCGTGCACTACGTGACTACCGTGATCACCCATCTTGGTGCCTCCTCCTTACAACACTTCCTTAGCAATTTACATGCCATTATCTTTGTTTCCAGACTTGTCCTAGGTTCATTGATCCTATTAATCACAATTCCCCTGTGTTGAATTATTGTAACTGCAAAGAGTATTTTATTTATTAGATCAATACCCTTTTGTGGATTAATTATGTTTGGTATTGTAAATAACCAAATCCCCTTTTGTGGATTGGTCAAAACCTAATTTTAATAGGCTAAATGAGAAGTCGGTGCCAAAATATATTAAAATGGTTATAACCAGCCACAATATATTAAAGTGGTAATAACCACCCAGATTGAGAATTTGGCCCTGCCAGTGAAAAAACACCTTAGTTCAATGCCTACCAGATTGTACAAATAAGAGAGGCTAGTGCCTCATTTGTTCACACACTCACTTGTTCATCAAAGCGCAAGTTCAGAGCTCTAGTTGGAGAAGAAGACAGAGAGAGAGGCACTCTAATTGGGAGAGGAATTTCTATCTTGTTTGCTTTATTCTCTTCCCATTGTATTGGCTATCTATATTAAGGAAGTTTTTGTTGGGTTTTCTCTGCCATGAGGGTTTCCCAGAATAAATGATGTGTCTCTTTTGATTGTGTATTTCTCAGTGATCCTATCAATGTTATGGTTATCTAGTTAATTGAAAAGAAACCATGTTATGGTTATCTAGTTAATTGAAAAGAAACCTAATAATAGCTTAAACTTTAACACTGACTTCTCTTTCCCACGCATATGTTTTCTTCATTTCAATGTGGTCTTCCTTATTTTATCTGTCTCAATATTGCTCAAGTTTCTACCATCAAGTGGGCATACTTAGATCTCTACACAATTAGGTCTATGTCAATCAATACAGGCCTATCTAACCATAAATACCTCCATGTACTAATACCAATAATTGTTTGACGCAGTTATTCACGTCCATGTCAGATTCACAATGAGGGATATCTAGTAAGTTCATTATCCCTAGGTTGTATAAACCTATTATCCACTACTTTTGTTCAAGTATTAGTAGTCCTGTTGCACTGATCCCTTTGATTTACATGTATATTTGCGGATACAATTCCTAAAATTTGTCTTTATCTACTACATCATGCTCTTAATACCTTAGTTTTTCTACACATCCTATAATATTAGGTACAACCGTAACCCCTTATGGAATGTGGGGTAATGTTATTGTGACTTCTGGTTGTTTGTGCAGGGATATCTACAACAGATGCCTCCCCTTTCCCTTTCTCATCAGGGTGGATGGCCTTGCTTCCTAACACACATCCTCTTTTGACTCTGCATCTAAATTTGTCTCACCTGTAACATCTTCTACTTGCACCTTTTCCTTTGTTTTTGGTGTTGGTTTTGTTACTGGTTCTTGTATTGGTTCAGCCTTTGCCCTAGGCTTATGAGACTTTGTTCTTTCCTCATCATCCCCATTTGTATGTTGTGATGCTCCTAGACCCAACTGCTTCGTAGTTGTTGGACAACTGAGAGGGAGGGGTGAATCAATTGTTACCGTGCTTAAACAATTATGCTTATTTTAAACTCTTTGCAGAGCACTTAATGACAATAAAAATAATGCACGGAGGTAAGCAATAGAACATTCGACATCAGTCACACATATGAAATATATAGAGACAGATATTTCCTAAGGAAACCCATAAAGGGTAAAAACCTCTTCTTCCTGGTATGATAAGTAATATTTACATTCTATACATTATCATACATATGAGCTCCAACTCATTATGAGGCTCCAACCTCTGTTTTGCAAGCTGCGACTTGTTGAGAGCACCAACTCTCTATTTTCTCTAGCACCTACTAGAAGGAAGCACCAACTCCCTGGTTTCTCTAGCACCCACTAGAAGGAAGCATCAACACCTTGGTTTCTCTAGCACCCACTAGAAGGAAGCACCAACTCCCTAGTTTCTCTAGCACCCACTAGAAGGAAGCAACAACTCCCTAGTTTCTCTAGCACCCACTAGAAGGAAGCAACAAATCCCTAAGTGTTCCAGCACCAACTGGATGGAAGCACCAACTTCCAGTCACACAGGCACCAACCTGTAAAACAAAGAACAACAATTTTCCCTTGCACCACCCTGCCACCCTGGTTTCTCTGGCTGCAACCAGATGGAAGATACAACTCCCTGTGTTCAAGCACCCACTTGAACCTCCGAGGATAACAATCCTCCCTAGCACCTCCCTACCACCCTGAAATATAATGTTTGCTATATATAAATTTATTATAGTGATACAATATTTATCAATGGCTTACCAGTCTCATCAATGTTCTACTACACTTCTCTCCTCTACCTGCATCAGTGTCTTCCTACACACCTTCCTTACGCTTTATGTTCTTCTGGCTTTTATGCTCTGTGCGCCATGTCCCTTCTATGCACCATTCCTCTTCTTTGCATTTCAGCTGCTGCACTCTACCTCCTTCTACACACCTGAATCACTCTCAATAGCGCACAATCTCTTCTCTATTCTGCATTTTTATTCTCTCTGTGCATCTTTTTCATCCTCTATTCAAAATGCTTCTGCATGCTCTCCCCATGTCGAGTGCTCTGCCTGATCATCATTGCAACTCTTCAGTTTCTCTAGTGGTTAAACCCATGCATCCATCATCACTGGGTGTTATGCCAAGATTCCTTAGCCTCTCCAATAGTCGAGACTCTTCATCTTCTTTGTCATAGTCAAGCTCATTCCCTCTGTTGCAGTTCTAGGATCCAATGGTCTTATATTTTTCAATAGCCTCTATGAACAGTATTCATGCCATTGGAAGATGCCTCGACACTCTTCATCTTCTATGGTGACCACCCTGAAGTCTCTTCAAGTCCTCTGGCAGAAACCATCAGTCGTTTCTAGCAGTTACACTGTGAACCTCCAAGAAAATGCATCAGCAACTGAATCGCCAACTATCCAAGAGTCATGATTCAGTTATACTAACTGAATCGTAACTGATCGATTAACTGTGAAGAGAAACAATAGCCCTTCGATTAGATTTCCAAGTATCCAACACCGTTGGATTACAAGCACAGGGTCTTGCGTTGATTTCTCCATTTCACATTCTGTCATTTCGACATTCCTGTGGTGAAGAGTCTCGACTCTTCATGTTACGATCACTGAAAAGGATCTTAACTTGGTGCTATCTCCTCCCTCTCACATGACCACTGACGGTGACCACATCCTACACCAAAAGGTTTTTTCGCATCTCGACATTTTAGCATTTCGACATTCCTGTGGTGAAGCATTTCAACACTCCAACTCCCGGTATCCGAAACCTACACCAAAAGGTGTTTTTCGCATTTCGGCATTTCGGCATTCCTTTGGTGAAGTGTTTCAACACTCCAACTCATGGTATCCCGAACTCTGAAATGGATTCAGATCAACGATCTGGTATTTCGGCATTTCGGCATTTCTATGATGAAGTGTTTCAACACTTCCAACTCCTGGTATCTGAAACTCCAAAATGGAGTCAGATCAACAGTCCGGTATTTCGACGTTTCAAATTTTGGCATTTAAACATTTCTGTGATGAAGTGTTTCGACACTTCCAACTCCCAGTATCCGAAACTCTGAAATAGATTTTAGCTTCTGATACACCTCCAACTCCCGGCATCCGAAACTTCAAAATGGAGTTTAGCTTCTGATCTTGCCATGCGATCATTGTTGTGTTGTTGGTCGTGATATTTGCCATCAATGAAAAACATGCATACTCTGCCTTTGTCTGAAAACATGCCAACAATCTCCCCCTTTGACATTGATGGAAACCCCTTGAAGAACATCCAATTATACCACTATAGCATCTTTGAATTTACCACACTTTATCCCCCTTTGACATCAATGTCAAAGAAGAGACACGGTCCCCCTGAGTTGTTGCAGTACATACTCCCCCTGTCAACTATGAGCAGCATAGAAATACAACATATATTAAATAAGTACTCCCCCTGACCAGGTGAACAGATTAGATGAAAGAAGTTATAACCCCCAACTTTTGATGAAGATAACCAAAAGGGGTCGTTGCTAACGGCTTAGTAAAGATATCAACTATCTATTATGTGGAAGAAATATAATTCACCTGAACAATTTTGTTTGTAACTTGTTCTCTGATAAAATGGTATTTTATTGGTATGTTCTTAGATTTTGAATGAAGTACATGATTCTTAGAGAGACTTATGGCACTGGTGTTATCACAATGAACTGGAATGGGATTAGTGTAAGTTGCCTTCAAATCTACAAGAGTTTGTATCATCCATAAAATCTGAGTGAAGCAAGTAGTAGTAGAAATGTACTCAGCTTCTGTAGTTGATAAGGAAATAGATACTTTCTTTTTAATAAGCCATGCTACTAATGAGTCACCGAGGAAAAATGCTCCTCCACTGGTGTTTTGTCTCTCATCAACACAGTTTGCCCAATCTGCATCTGAATAAGCAGTTAACTGAAAATTATGATTTATGGGATACCAAAAACCATAAGTCAATGTTCCCTTCAAGTATTTGAATATCCTTGTGACAGCTACCAAGTGACTTTGTTTAGGAGTTGACTGATAACGACCTACCATTCCAACAACTTCCATTATATTAGGACGGGATGATGTGATGTACAAAAGACTTCCTATCATTGATCGGTATGTCCTTTGATCAACATCGGGTGAAATATCATCTTTAATGAGCTTGCAACCAACCACCATAGGTGTACTAACAAGAGAGGAATCCTCCATCTAAAATTTCTTCAACATCTCTTTCAAATATTTTTCTTGAGATATAAAAATTCTTGCAGAACTCTGTTTTACTTGTAAGCCAAGAAAATATGGCAGTTCTCCTATCAAGGAAATCTCAAACTCTGTTTTCATACAGTTAGCAAACCACTAGACAAATGATTCATTAGTACAACCAAAAATAATATCATCTACATAAACCAAAACAACTAGTAAATTATCACCTTCAAA
>SNQJ01S0062554.1:0-10227 GCA_010110895.2 Picea sitchensis
GGTCTAGTAATTTCGAGGCCCAATTTCTCCATGATAATTTTAGGCATTAAATTGTGAGAGGCCCCAAAATCTAACCTGCAATTGTGGAGCAAATGATCATGCACAATTAATGCAATATAGAATGGAGAAACCGAATCCTTGGTGTTTTCGATGTGTGGACCAAACATAATCGTAGGTACTTCATCTTGTAGATTAATAACATCGGCGTGACATTCAACATCAGAAAAATTTATCATTTTAGCAATTTTCTTTTTATAAATCAGATTTTTTGCAAGCTCAACCAGAGGCATGGGGATTTTAATTTTATTTAGTTCATTTTCTAAATTGAAACCTCCAATTGTTTTTTCGATTTCTCTGGTTGGATCTTGTGCTTCGATATTCTTTGGTTTCTTAGTTTGCATTGCTCTTGCTTCAACTATTTTTGTTTGGGCATCTTGTGTTTCAACTAGTGGTTTAGTAACAATTGCCTCATTCGCTTTATTTCTTGATAAAATCTTTTTGGTGGAACATTTGTAGGATTTTCTCTGGGCCTTAAATTGTACTTATGTTGGAGTTCAACCATTATTGAGTCGGTGAGTCCTTGATATGCATATTCTCCCAGATTGTTAATACTTTGCTCATTATTAAACAAGGGTTCTAGGTCTAAAGACTTTTCATAATCCCGCCTAGTTAAATGAGGCTCCAGATCGTCATCGCTAAGGTTGTTTAGATCCTCTTCTAACTCCTCATAATTTTTCATGTCATCCCTTTGCATAAAATTTTGAGTTTTAAACGGAGCTTGGATTTTTTGATCTTCATTTTTTATTTGTCTTTGTTGTATTTGAGGGTTAAGGTTTCTCTTGAATTGATTCCTAGTGTAAGTATCAGGTTTTTCCTGATCTAATGCCATCCTTGATATCTTGTTTGATAAATATTTAATTATATTGGCCATCTCATCCATTTTCTCTTCTGCTAACTTCCTAGATCCAAATGGTCTTGCTTATTCTTTGAAATGTCTAGGTTCTTTGGTTTGCATATCAACCTTAGTATTTAATTTCTCAGATGCCATCATATTAGATTCAATTTCTATGGCATCATCCTGCATCCCTGGTAGAGTGGAAGATATTATTTCTCTCAAGAGGAGGGAAAAGTGAGGTTCAAAGGCCCCTGCAAAAGTTATCTTTGTAGTAGGTTGGGAAGGCTTTACTTCAGCTAGGATTTTGTTATACAATTTGTTGAACCTCTGAGTAAATTCCAAAACTGATTCAGAATTATTTTTTCTTAGAGCCCCGAATTCAGTCAAGTAATAGAGATGGTCCTTTTTCTCTCCCCACTGTCTTAGGAAGGCATTTTCTAGATCATCATAATACCATATGGAACCTACGGGGAGTCATTTGAACTAGGTTCTCACTTGTCCTTCGAAGGTTTGTACTAGCAACCTCGAGTAAACATCTTCGTGTTTGATACCAAGGATATCAAGAAATTGATAAAAAAAGGTTATGTGTTAAGTTGTGTTTAAATCTCCTTCCCCTTTGAATTTTGGTAAGTTTTTCATATAAGTTTCGGGTAAATTATGAAGGGCAGCTGGGAGGACTAAGGGAGCATATCTGGATGCTACCTTGGAAAATATTCTAGTTGGGGGATGTTGTCCTTGTCCACTTGCTCCTCCACCTCTGGCGCCACCTCCTCCGGCAGCAACCATTGGAAGTCTAGGAGATGAACTTCGGGAATTAAAGAGGGGATTTTCAAAAAATTCGAGGGACTGAAGTGGTGACCTTTTTACTACTTCGGGATGTGGTGAAGGAAGTTCTAGAAAAAGGTCGTTAGGAGATGAAAAACCTAGAAGAGGAGGAAAAGGGAAACCTGGGTTGGTTTCCTCAGACTTATAGGATGTATATATAGGAGAACCGATAGTAGACGAATCAGGGTATAAAATATATTCTTCGGAGTTTCGAGAGATTGAAACCTTTACTTTGGGTAAGGATGAAATCAACGGGGTATCTATGAAAACAGGTATCGAGAGTGTTCTTTTATTCAGAATGGTAGGAGTATTTTTCAAGTTAATCTCAACTTTTATCTCGAGCACAATTACCTCCGGATTCTCAAGCTTAGCCTCAGATTTACTAGTGGATGCCTCCGCAAAGGGTACTTGTTTAAAACTCTCTTCAGGGGTTAGTTCTTCAATTAGAACCTTAGCATTAACTTGTATAACTTTAGGTTGATATACTTTACCTACAGATGCAACAATCGATTTGAGGTATCCCTTTGGTTTTAACAAATTTTCGGGATCTGACACTGGTGTGGTTTTCTTATCGTCTGGATTTTTTTTGGTATTATTTCGACCGAATGCCAATTTGATCTACAGTGGAGTCTCCAAGTAAAAGATAAAATTAAGCCTTACTTGTGTATTCAATCTTTGTTCACCATCAAAGATAGAAATTTACCTTTTCATTTTCCCAGTGAAAAATAACTTTGTTTCTCCGTCCCCGACAACGGTGCCAAAACTATGTTGTTCCTCAGATTAAACTTAAGGCTCAAAGACTAATGTTAGGCATCATGAAAGTTTAAAGAGAATGCTTTTAAAGAGTGTTTTTTCTACCTTTAGTTGTATGAGAAAAAAACCTTAAATGAAATTAACATTATGGCAGCACAAAGGCTGTATTTCGTGTTTGAGTTAAAATTGTAATAATTGAATGGTGTGAGAGAAAATTACAAAACTGTTAAACAAAGAAAGACATCAATTGCTGAAGAATCTCACCTTGTTGCAGTAGAAGAAAATAGATAACGTATCCTTGAATAAAGTATAAAGTACAGTAATTCACATAGCTTACAGGTCTTGTTTTACTCACAGTAAATACAGAGGAAAAACTGCTTGCTTAACAAATTACTGATATAATACAATTACAATAATTGTGATACTAAATTGCCATAATTTTTTTATAAAGGAATTGAATAAGGAAATGCTGAGAAATGGAAATAAAAAAGAAACACATAACCCAAACTGAACAAAATTTGGAATCTCCATCTGCAATTGTATTAATACTCAATAAGGAGAGTTTTCTTTGTTACATCTGACAAGAAGCAGCCTTGAATAGATCTTCAGTCTATGTATTTATAAAAAACTGTCACAACTCAAAACAGTTGGACTTCTTATAATTAAAAAATAGCAAATATTTGAAATAAGAAAACAGTGCATAGAGAATGATGATCTTCGTTGGAAATCTCTTCTATCTCTTCTTCTGTTGGCAGACACACTTCCTTTCCTCATTCCTTTAGGCCAGACACTTCTGTCATCTGATCTTCTTGATAATTTGGCACAATGTCCTGGTCATTGTAGCTTTGTTTCCATCTGTCCCTTCAACTATATTCAGTAATGCAATGACAGTTTCCCACTTCCTTTGCGTAATCAATCCGTTTCTATGGTATGGTTATTCCTAGGTTGGTTTCAATGGGATTCAAAATCCTAGTCACGGTCTTGAGCAACCTCCTCTTCAAAGATCTGGTTCTCCGAAACAACCACCCTATAGATAGATTCCCAAGTTACCTGGCTGGCTGGCCACTCAACTACTTGCTTCCCACTGTATTTGATTTTCCATGCTCAAAGCATTGGTTACATCTATTTAAAAATTCTACCACCAACCTAGATGGCTCAATAGTTTCATTTACCTGAAAGGTGTATAATTTCCTTTCTACTGGAGGTAACTTCCCTTGTATTCTTTTTACCTCCCGAGCTATGTCTTGGTACTGTGAACTTGGGTTCACTAGCCACTTATTAATCTTAAGGAGGTCAATCTGGCTCATTTCCTGAATGGATGTTAGATTTTCTTCTTTGTTCTTTCTAGAATTATGCTGGTTCATTGTAATATCGATTTTCCCCAGGGCCTCTGTGATACTGCTTCCCTAAAAATCAATCAGTTTTGTGTCTAAGGATGATAATTCTTCTTGACAAGCATCTTTCACCTCCCAAGCTAATCTCTTTCTCTATGCTAAATTCGTTCCCCACACCTTCAGGGCCATATCACCTCTTATTTGTTCAGAGGGGGAAAACCAAGGAAAATCGGGGGCATTGTCTTTCTATGCCAATATGATGGCCTCTTGAAACTTAGCTTGGGCTGAGTGAGCTTCTCCTTCCTTAATATAGATATCTTTTAGAGCAAGGTCTACTGCCTGGTAGCATTTTTGGATGTCATCGACCTTCATGAAAAGATCTTGCTGGGCCATTTCCAGTTTTTTGTTTACCTCCAGTGCTTGAGTCTGAAAAGATGATATCTCTACTAATGTACCTTCAGTCAAGTCTAACCTGGCTTGCAATTACTTTATTAACTCATCTTGTTGAGTGACCAATCCTTTGTTGGCCTATGAATTTCGATGGAGCTCCTCGAGGTTAGCCTGCAACCGTTGGATTTGATGCCAGTCATAAGCTCTGATTTGTTCAAAGTCCTGGCACATCTTATTCTTATAGTCTGTTCCATGGCCAACATTTAATCTTGCAACTGCCCTACCAATAAGTTTTTCTGTCTTAGTTTCTCTGCCAAATTTTCCACTGACCATTGATTTGCGGTGGCAAAGGCACCCAATGAACCTGCAACTTCCTTCACGAATTCTGAATCATCACGATTATTTCTGTCAGATAACATCCTTTTCCTTTTGGTTATTACCCCATCCTTCTGCTGTGTTTCTCATTTGATGATGGCCCTCCATTTTTTGCTGAAGAAGAAGTCCAAAGGAGGCATCTCTTTGGGAAAAATTGGGGTGAGATCACCTACAAAAATGACTTCGAAACTAGGATTTCCGAAACTATATTGCAAAGGTGTCAATAAAGTAATAGGAGTACCGATATCCATAGATGGTTGTTTCTCTGCAATATTGGTAACAGATGTGGCTGGTGTCAAAGGAGATGTATCCTACCCTTGCTTTAGGAAGGCTTCGAGCTGAGTCGTTGCCTGAGGGCCTAGTGGACTTGATAATGTAGCTTCCAATTCCTAAGTCAAAACTTCAAAGCTCTTTGGGGTTTCCTTAGTATCCTGTTTACCAGAGTTCCTTGGTTCAAAATATGGAGGTACAGATTCTTGTGCAGGTGAAGTGGCTACCGATTATCCCTTTAGTACTTTCGGCAAGCTGTTTCATCTGTGTCTTTGGAAACTGAGGAAGCCAACTTGTTGATCTGGGGACAAGGTTTGGAATTTGTTCAGTACCTTCTGATAAGACTCGACTCCCCTGAATATTTCATCACGTGGGGAGTTTTCGTGCACATATCTTTTCATGTTATATTGGGCTAGGTGGTTTTCCACGATTTTGTGTGGGTCGTGCCTTTTAAATTCGATGTCAACCAATTTGACATTCTCCAAAGATGCATCCTCCACTTTGGAATGACCAAAGTCTAATAGTGAAAACATACCAACTTGGAGAGGGAAGGTAGGCCATACCTTTTTCTGGGCTACTTTCAACTCCTTGCTGATGTTCCCTATTACTGTTTGATAAGATACTTCTTGGCATACTATCCGATTTGGTAAAAATCTCAGGAGAGCATGGGGAAGGACTGAGCATCTGAAAACCCTGATATAAGAGAATTTTTCTTCAATGAACCAATCTACTAGTTTGCCTATATTTCCCATGATTTTGTTTGAAATTAGAGGGGGTGGGAAACCATATAAAGCTATATGGATGGGCACTACTACATTGTGGTAGATTTCATAGAAGAAATCTTTGGCCTTTTCCTCCCACAACTTGGAATGGTAAAAATGGATAGGTTCTGCACTGGTCGGGGTCCAACTCCAATTCATCAGTGGGAAAGGGGTTATGAAGAAGATATCATCCATGATATACACAAACATATAGAAAGGGGTGGGATGCCCCTTTGATTTAGCCAATTTTTACTCAGTGATTTCTTTGGCCAAGTTGTCTCATAAAATTTTGGCCCAATTAAATGTGTATCCCTCGACCACCTCATGCATAATCGATACCCACTCCATCGGGAAATGAGTAGGAATCTTCTTCCCGAACAATATACTGAGCATCATAGCTACATAAATCACGTGAGTGTCCAATGACGCTGTGGCATACATGCCATGAGCATCGGCCTTGAACCTCTCTGGGTGCCCCCATGAGGACTTGATTATCGAGATAACTCTTATCATATTGTATGCATTCCTGTTTCTCAAACTCTAACATAAATGTAGCATTGTAAGTATATTTAGGCTCGAGAGATATCTTATACATTACTTGGAGTTGTTTTGGTCAGAATGAGCCAACAAAAACTTTCTGGTGGTTGGTGGTGCTCCTGGTTTGGACGTCGATGTTCTCCAAAGCCCAACCTATCATGTCATTATACAACATGAGTCTCATCTGCGCAACTACCTTGTGTATCTCTAATTGAGATATATACCTGAGTTTAGCTTCGTGAGTGTCATCTACTTCATCGCCAGAATCTTCTAGGCAGTTTATAATCTCATGTTCTAGAATCTCGAACACCTGTGTCCAAGATTTAACAGACTCTATAGCTCGCAGCGTATTGTCTGAGATAAAGTATGCATTCGGATTTGAACCTTCACCAACTACATCAGTATTCTTCATCATATTCCGTGGTGCCATGATATCGAGAGAAAAAAACGAGGTTACCTGTTGCATAGGAATTGCGTGAGCTTATTAATTGGATAAAACTTGCTACTTTGCGAAAGGTGAAAATGAAATTCAAAATCGAAGTATTTTTATTCACATTAGATGCATTGATTCGAGTATAGTTTTACAAACGAAAAATTTATTAACTTTATTGGAAATATCTACTTGGCGATCCACACTCTACGTTTGAATCATTACCATTAATTAGTCATAAATGCCATTAATATTCGGTGGTTCGTGTTCGGGAGTTTTGGATGAAACAAAGTTGAAATTTCCTGAATCGCAAATCCGCGAAAGGTTTAATCACGAGATAATCTCTTTTAAAATATTAATTAATCATGTTTAACAAGGTGTGTTAATTCCAACTGTTTCGAACTGTTTCGAGAGTTTGGACTTCGAGAACTTTGAATTTAGTTCGAGAGAAAATCCCCTAAACCCGAAACCCGAAACTGCGAAGTGATTACTTATCCGGTAATCGATTTTAAGAATTAATTAATCATATTTAACTTTAAGTGTTCTGGAGATTCAGACTTCAAAGATTTTAGGATACGAAGAAGGGTAAACATTCGAACCCTGAAGTGCAAAATTATTAATTATCTCTTGACCATGATTAACTTAATTAATTAAATTTTAGTACTTCAAGATTTTGGTGCTTTAGTGATTTGTGAATTAGTTCTTTGTTATATTTCCGAAGGGTCATCTCCTGTCGTGAAATGTCGAAGATGCCGTCATTCTAGATGACGTGTTGAGAACAGAGAGGTGCCACGTGCTACTTATAATCGTATGAATCTTCAAACGAAAATGTTAGAAATGGGTGCCATGTGTCATCCCAGGGAATACTCAAAAGATACATGTGTACTATAACTCGTGTCCTTTAAAGGTTTATGAAAAGTGATGAACAAACACCTTCGAGTTTTGGGACTTTTATCGTTAAGACTTATCAAAACGCCTGAAGTGCAAAGCTCTGGAGTGATCTTTAGTGATTTACATCTTTAACAAATAGGCGACTCCACAAATCTAGAGAAATTAGGATCGTTCGATCAAAAGGAAAAAACTTCACAACAATGTATCTTACGCACGCCTTATTTCCAATTAACCAGAAATGAATTTGATTTAAATTTTTAAAGTTATTTTCTAAGTTACCACTTTGGGAAAGATTATATTATCATGAAGTGGAGAATCTAAATCTCAAAGTTTAGGATTATATGTGTTCCAATAGAGAGTTTTCCCTATTACATCCCACAAGAAGTATCCCACATTGGGCTTGAAGCCTCCCCTTGAATAGATCTAAAATATATCTATTTATACAAAATTTGTCTCAACTCAAAAACCATTGGACTTCTTACAATATATCCTAAAAACATAATGTAATTCGAATGAAATGACAACATGCTGATATTGTGTGAGTTGGTGCTTTCATCTGTCTCTTCATTTTCTCACAGATACACTTGTTTTCTTTTGTTCTTTGAATTGGGCACACATGTCCATTGAGGCCACCATAATCATTTGTTTACTATCCTCTTCATCTGATTCCACTGCTATCTGTTCTTAGAATGTGTTCACTGGAAAAAGAATATTAGTTGAAAATATGGAGGGAGTTATAATGTGATAGGTAGCTTAGCATTGGCTCATTATACGATGGATAACAGTTATGAGAAAGAGTAAATTCTCACAAATAGGATGACATGGGGACAAGTGTTGCTCCAATGTCCCTTTATGTTTCTCTATTTTGCGGGGTCATGAAGGGGTGGTTTGAAGTAACCCGCTTTTCATCCTGCAATGCACTTGATGATGCCACATAGCTCTTTTACTATACCACGATTTCAATTGTGGGACCGCTCAGGATTTTTATCGTTCGAGCATGTTGTGTCCCCTCAATGAAACATGACCTTTGATCTAGTCGCGATCTGCAATCTGGGCGCACCTACTAAATTTAGAGCCACCGCTAAGGTTTATCCGCATGCCAACTTTAGGATCATTCTAATCGCGCTTGCAGATGGCACTACTTTGGTGCTGAACAAGAACACTTCCTGAAGGATGATTTGACGCGGTGGTTTGAGGTCACTATGTTGGCATGTCATGAAAAGATAAGTGACACGTGTCGATAGATCTGACACTTCGGAAGGTTTGTGGTGTTATGCATTTCAGAACACTCGAAGCCCGAAGTCTCGAAGTAAATCCCATTCGTCTAAATCAAATGGACACGTGACGCCATATCTCTCACTTAAGGAACTTAGCACTCCAAAAGGTTTGTGAGGTTAAGCGTCTCGGAATTCCCGAATCCCGGAGTTCCGAAGTAAATCTCAGTCGTCCAAATAAAAGGACACACGACAGGAGATCCTCCATTTCAAAGACTTAGTACTTCAGAGAGTTTGTGCTCCCTTTTCTGTCTATTTAGCCCCTTCCCTTCTATATTTGGTCCTTTTCTTAGTTTATCCAGCTTCCCAACTTATTTATCGTTCCACTAGATTCTGAGGTCAAGCTTCCCTGTAACTTTTCGTGGCACAAAAAATTAGCCTGCCTGTAACAAGAGAAATATGTAAGCTCTTCGCTGAATAAAAACTGCTAATTGTAATTCAAATCATTAACTTTAGCCAATCATACATATCATTAATACTTCGACATTCGTGAGTGTTGGACACAATTAGGGTATAAATCTCCCGAAGGTCAAATTCACGAAGAAATTGATCTCCTATTACTCATTTTTATGTTTTACTTTATCATGTTTTAAACCTTGAATTAGCCTTAAGTACTTCGGCATTTCGACATTTGTGATTTCTCATTGTTTAGACTTGTTAGAACACCTGAATCACGAAGCTCTGAAGCAAATGATAGAGACTTTCTTTGAAACTCAAGAAACTTCTACAGTTTGGAGATCATTAGGACTGTTTGATAAAATTAGAGTAGCTAATCGATGGTGGATATCGTAAGTGCCTTTTCAACAAGCAATGGATTTAACTTTAAATTTAAAAGGAGAATCTCTAAGTTTCTTTTTCCTTTTGGGTGAAAATTGTATTTCTAAGAGGCAAAGTCTAAAGCTCAAAATCTCAAAATTAAATGTGTTCCAACACCTTGGATATCCTATCGACTTCCTTGTTATTTTATCTGTAAACATGAGCAAAAGTGATGTGAGTAAAGGAAGATTGCAAGTGTTTGATGTATTGAAAGAGGGTTTGTAGTAAGAAATTTCTCATCTCGGCTTCTCCATTCATCCATTTGATCATAAGGAGGGAGTCTCGTAGGACTTGAATATGAGTGATTCCTTTTTCAATAGTAATGAGTAAGACAAATTTCAGTGTTTTAATCTCACTTTGATTATTTTTTACTAGCCAATGCCGACTGTGAAGTTGAGGGTATGGTTTTGTGAGAGGAAGATTACTCCCCCTAATCCTTCTCTAGGTGGAGCTACTTGGGATGATCCATCAAAGGAGTCCCATGGATATTGAGTGTCAATAATCATGTTATAATTGTTAAGCCCTAATATTGTCTCATTACCCCTTAATTGGGGCATATTATATTAGTAATGTTATTTTATTTATGTCGGCTTTAGGCCATTAGTTGTAATTATACCTCCTAGGCTCCTATATATACCAAGGAGACATTTTCATTTTGAATCATCTTGTACTTGAA
>SNQJ01S0062554.1:11307-28512 GCA_010110895.2 Picea sitchensis
TTAAGCCCTAATATTGGCTCATTACCCCTTAATTGGGGCATATTATATTAGTAATGTTATTTTATTTATGTCGGCTTTAGGCCATTAGTTGTAATTATACCTCCTAGTCTCCTATATATACCAAGGAGAAATTTTCATTTTGACTCATCTTGTACTTGAACATTTAAGTGGGGTAAAAGGAGGTTGCCCCCTCGAAGAGGCTTATTATCTGAAATTATCTCCTTTTCAAGGCGTTGAGTACTTTTTCTGAGGTTTTTCTATGCTATATTGATAATTGGTTCTTAACAATAATTCCATGCATGTTGGTGGATTAGTTAGAATTAAGGGAAAGCTCTTATGATGTTCAGATTTTGTGATGCACACTTGAAAGGTAGTGTGTCCTTGTTTTCAAATATTTTCACATTTTAGCTAGTCCAAATTTCCCGTGCTATATTGAGGGTCAAGGATTTGAAATATTTTGTCTCTTTGTCCTTGTGCCATTTTCTCAATATCACTTCAAATGAGGGTCCTTGCCATTTTTATTTTAGACTTGTAATGCCTTCAACTTTTCTCCAAGCCCACTTAGTGAAGGGACAAAGGAGGATGAGATGTACATTTGTTCCTAAATCTACTTCACATAAATTACATCTTCTAAGGTCCTCATAGCTTGTTTTTTGAAGTAAATCCCATGTTAGGGCTCTATTGTTCAGTAGAAAAAAGATAAATATTTTGGATTTGGTAGCGCAATTGTATTTCGAGAGTGTTTTCCAACACCAACATAGTGACCTATCAAAGCCTTCAAAGGCCAAAGTGTTGTAGCCGAGTCTAGGTTTATAACCACCTGTTGGGTTTTCCAACCATAGGAGTTCATCCTCTTCTTAATTGATGTAAACACTACATTTTTTGAGACAATCAATGTAATAGTTCTAGATTGTTGCATATTCCTCACATAGTTCCAAGTCTCTCCAAGTAAGCCATTATTGTTTCTTGGAATTCAATGATTTCCCTATTGTGATTTGACGAAGAGTATAAAAACCCTTTGATATGAGATCAAGGATGAGGGGTATGGGTATATGATGTTGGTATTTTCTTCCAACCCAAGGGTCAAGTCCAATATTGACTTTCTCTCCTTTTCCAACCCTTTTGATTAACCATATACCATTTATAGGGAAAGTCACAGTGGTGGGTTTCTAGATGATGGAAGAAAACTTGACTTGCCTATTTGGGGAGTGTATCCAGTCTTCAGTAAATATATGGTAAATATATTTTTCCTTCATGACCTATGCCCAATAGTCCTTTCCCTAAGTCAATCTTGATACATTCTTGGCTACCGAGGATTTTGAGAAAAGGAAACGATTTTTGAGGCCCCAACCTCGTGTTTTAGGGATGACCAAGTTTCTCAAAGAGACCAATGCCATTCCTTTATTCTCTTGGTTTCTTGCCCATATGAATTAGTAACATAGTTGGTTAATTTGATCCAAGATCCCTTTCGATAGCCAAGCCAAAGACATCAAATATAATGGAATGGGTTCAAGGACATATTTTACAAGAACAAGACAACCACCATGAGATAAAAATCTATTGCACCAAGTGTTCAATTTTATTTCAATATTCATGATGAGCCATTTCCAGAATCCATTCAGGTATAGGTTTACCTTCAAGTGGAACCCCAAATACTTGAGAATGGCCTCGAATTCCAAGGCCATGAATGGGAAAGTTTTGGTTAAGTAATTCTTTTCATTCCCAGAGAGACCCTAGCTTATTACTAAAGACTTGGAGGAGTTTATTACCATTCTTGTGGCTGTTTAAAATAGGTCTATGAGTTTATCCACCATGTGTTTTCAAACATTAGAGAATATTAGTATTTCATAGAAAAAGGAAAATGTTAAACATAACAAGGATTTCCAATTAGAATACCTTTGAAAGAGATGTTTGCTGTAGTTGTCTTGAGAGCCCTGCTTAATCCTTCTGTGACTAGGAGGAAGAGTGGGGGGAGAGAGGATATCCCTAGAAAATTAATTTTTCATAGTTGAATAAAGGTGAGGTCAATCCATTTATTAGGAATATGAAGTTCATGGAGAAGATGGAATCCATAACCCAGGCCACAAAGTGTAGACTAAATCCTAGATGGATTAGAATAAGTTGAAGGATAAGCCAGCTGAATCTATCAAAGGCCCTAGACAAGTAAAATTTGATTATCATGGGATTTAATATTTTTGTTTTAACCGTGTGTAACCCTTCTAGGGAATCAATGATTGCCTCGTGTATTTGGAACCCTTAAAGGAATCCAAACTTCTATGGAGAGATTCACTTATAGAGAGTTTCTTTGATCTTATGAGAGATGATTTTGGATATGATCTCATAGACATTGTTGCAGAGTGAAATTGGTGGAAGTTCTCAAAGATTGTTTGGTTGTCCATACTTGGGATAAGCACAATGAATGTGGTGTTTAAGTCATCCATGACCATGTTTCTATCACTACCTTGTGTAAATATTCCTAAGGAACTCATAGTAACTGATGAATAATTTTATGGGTAGCCCAGCTGGACATGGTCTCTTCTCTTTCTAAAAGTTATGAAGGGTTCTGAGCAGTTCCTCTTTCCATACTTCCACTATGATATTTTGGTTATCTTCCAAATCAATGAATTTAGGAAAGAAATTGGATATTCTAAGAATGTCATTGATTATGTATTTATTATCCTCTTTAAAAATATTTTGGAAGTGGGAGACACCTTTAAAAGTAGTGCCATTGGAATTTTCAACACATGACCTGTCCCCTCTATCAATTTTCCTAACCGAGTTGGAATTTTCCCTAAAATTTGTGTAATGATGGAAGAATTCTATGTTTTCATCACCGACCTTTAGCCATATCATTTTGGTTTTTAGGTGCCATTCCTTTTCTTTATCTATGAACAACTTTCTTCTTTTATTTTCTAGCTGGTAGAGCTCCTCTTTCCATCCATTTGAAATAAATTCCAATCCTTTTGAAGAGAGTTTGGAGGAGATGGCTTCCTCTACCTCCTAAATGAGTTTTACACATTTCCCCCTTTTTGTCTTTAGACCATTTGATGGATAATTGTTTTTCCATACACAAGTTCTAATGGACCTAAATGGTTGTAGATTCATGAAGTGAGTTATTGGAAGAGACCCAAGAATTCTTGAGAATTTTAATGAAATCCTCACTTTTGAGCCATTATGGGTGTAATTTGAATGTTTTAGTGGGATTTCTTATAACAGGCTCCACTTCCAACAAAATTGTGTTGTGGTCGAAGTCCCCTCCTGACAACACCCATTTCCCGATTTTGATTGAGTCCTATAGAACATAATCTGAAACTAGGAATCTTTCGAGCCATTTGGCTATCCAAGCCTCCCTTATCCTTTTTTTATTCCATGTGGAGTGCTCAATGTCCAATAGAACAAGTTGCTTCAAAATTTTAATAAATACATTTGAAAGAGTATATGGCTGGGCCACTGGACCCCATATCTTAGAGGTGCCCAGAGGAAATTCAAATCTCCTCCCAAAATTACTATCCCTTGCTAAAAATGTGACTTTGAAAAACACATTCCCAATACTCTTGTCGGTCTGCATAAGGCCCATAGATATTCAGGAAATTGAAAACTTTCCCATGATTAAGAGAAGCAAAGGAGATGACCAATCATGAATCAAAAGCCCATGAATTAGAGAGGGAAAAATCATTGTGTTCCACCCTATAACCAACCATCTTGAATGACCTAGAGAATGAACATAGCTAAACTCCCATCTTTTAAATATCTTAAGGAGGTATTGAACAATTTTTCCTTCTTATGTCATGATCTCTTACGACAGTATGACATTTGGATTGTGAGTGTTAATTAACCTCCTTAGGGGAAATTTCTTAGAGGGATTGGCCATACCTCTGTAGTTCATAGATAGGAAGATCATTTTGAACTTGCCTTAAGGGTAGACTCCCTAAGGGCCCCGAGTAAATATTCTTTTCTATTGCATTTCACCTTCAATTCTGCTTGTTGCTCAACTATGAATAAATAATGTTTCTGACCTCTTTGTCTAGTTTTTTCATTTTTGTCTTGTATATGTCCTAGGCCACCTTTAGAAGATTCATCAAAGATCCATAAATCCTTGTTACAAGGTCTCATGTTGTATTTCAATACCTTAGAGGACGTAGATTCTTCGATGGTTTCCTTTATAGGAGGGTTTATAGAGGGTGGGGGTATGCGATCAAGGGGTTCTCCCATCTCATAGAAAGGGATTAGTGAAGATGGATGGGGCTTTGAGAACCCTGATAGGATGGATATAATATACTCATGAACAACTTCATTTGTGTGTTTTATGTTAATCTCCCAAGAGCCAAATTTTGATGTAATAGAGGAATATATAGGGGAAGGGGGGGAGGAGGGAGTATTACCCGGTGCATAAGATATTTCCTTTTGAAGCTGAGGGGAGTTCCTTGGAGATTCTTGTTGTTCCATTGCTAGCCTTTTTTCTGGAGAGCTTGGGACCGGGGGTCACTCGTTGGAGAGACAAGTAGAAATGCTAAAGGAGCCCTTTCTGATGCTAGGGGCACAAGTTCTTTGATATATGGAAAATATTTTTGTACCCATTGTTTTATGGAGTAACAAAGGGAATATTAATTTAATAGGTGACCATACTCATGGCATATCTCACACTTAAAATATACTCCTTCATAATCCAAATCTAGGTGAAAAAACATAAGTCATTTTCTAATAATGATGGAATCTACAAGGCCTTTAGATAGGTTGAGGTGCACTAGTATCCTCGCCAACCCCATATATCTATATTCCTAAAATGAATATCGACTTCTAAGTAAAGTCCCAGAGTGTTTCCATTTATTTGAAAATGTCCTTGGACTAGAGAAGCAATGGCATGCCTAACACTCTAATTCAAACAAGAGTGTATTCAATCTGTACCAAACATACATTAAATTCTAAATACCATTTTTTTAGGAATAGGGACCGAGCATCCCATTTCCAAAATGTTTGAAGGATTTTGTCTGCATATTCCATGGTCCTGAAGGACCAAACAATCCAACCTTTTACCAGGATCATGATTCAAGAAATGTATCCTAGTAATGACTTGAAATTATCCTCCATTCAATTTTTAAGGGAGCGTTCTCCCATTCTACATATAAGGAACCTTCCAACCATCTAGGATTTTTTGAAATCCATTTTTTTTTTAACCTTACACTATCCCCCAATAACACATGAATTAACTTAACTTTTCACTTGATGCATTTCCTCTTTTTTCATTAGTTCCCTAGTCCTCTCAATCCCATGCTTCTAGTTACATATCTAGTATCAAAGGAGGGGATATCACTCATCAAATCACCTATTATATTTTCACCTATGAAGCTAATGAATTGATGCTATTGAGATCCACCTTTATAATATCTCAATCCAAAACCACCTGTAATCATATCGAGGGGTATTTCACCTTCTGTGAGAGTGATGATGGGATTGATCCTGGGTGGTCGAATTAATTCCCATTATTTCTTTGAGCATTTTGCGTGATCAACCTCATATGGATGGTGTCCCATTACGACTGGGCTAGGGATTTCATCGTGTGAGTAGAGGTTTCCAGATTGAGCCATTGTGGTTAGCTCCATTGAAACTTGGGTATGATTTTCCAAAAATGAGAGCTAACGATCAAAGATCATCCTCTCCTTGAAGTCCTTGATGTCAACCTATCCTTCTTTCAATTACAACATAGTAGGGTTTGATGAGAAGGGATATCGTGTGACCTAAAAGTCTTGAATGTTTTCCCAAATTTGCTTCTCACCAAGAAAATCCTCCATGTAGTCCACAAGGTCTTCTTGCATCAGAGTTCGAGGAGGGGAGGGAGGCTAGTCAAGCCTCTAGGAACCTATGGCTCTTGGAACCTAGATTTAGTGGAAACCTTAGAGATGAAATGATGTCATTTTTGTGGAAACCCTCATCACCTCCGGATGAGCCCGTTCTATAGAGCCTTAAGGTTGAGAACAAGAAGGTCTTGATTTCCAGAAGCTTCAAAACTACAACTTATAATTTGAGATAACTTCTATGTAGTCACTCGACTTATATGGATAATATGGATAGATAGATAGTCTAGAACTCCTTCAGATTCGGTATAGTCTCAAATTTTTGAGAGAATTAAATTGACCCACTACCACAATGTTTGGACCTAAGGTGATATAAAGAACTACACTCCAATGGGAGGGTGAGGTTGCCAATATTCTTTCTGTTCTCAACTTTCAAACCAATTAACTTGATTCAGTAGGTGAAATTTCTATCGTGAAATCTCCCCTTGATGGTGAAATGCCCCAACATGGTTGTTGTTACGATTTTATATCGTTACAGTTGGCGAGTCAATTTTGATTTCCAGAGACATGAAACCTAATTAGGTTTTTTGAGAAAAAAGAGAAGAGCAATGATGAAAGTTGTGACCCCCACCACCATGCCCTACCTATTGTTGTTTCTATTGTGCTAAATGATAATACAAGGTATCTTTAGCGCTATCTTGATTTACATCTCCTCTTCCTCCTCCTCTTTGAATATGCATCACATTCTTCACTTATCTATATCAATAATATAGGAGACAAATTCCCCTCCTTTTCCTCTCCTTAACAATGCAAGGCACAATTGGTAGTAAAGAGAGCATGTGTATAAGGGTTTAGTCCAATCCCACTCACACAAGATTGTTTAGGCACTCCCTCTTTCAAGATTGAGTTGTGGTTACATATGCCATTGGAATTCGAGCAGAAGGGAGGTAGCAACAATTTCCAATCGATGGAAAAATTAGGATGTTGGTCGCAAGGGTTAAGATCCTCCTCCAGTTGGAGTGAGTGTGGAGATTTGACTAGATCTATTGCTGGAGAAGTGCATGCCAATGAACAAACAATAAAACCTATCACTTTGGCTATTTTGTAGACTCAAACCCTAGTCCATAGCTGCATACACCACTTCAACCAATTTAAATCCACATTAACTCAAAATTTGTCATGCATTGAGAGGGATCAACTTTGTAACATCCCCAACATAATCCTTGGTTTAATTAATGCATAAAGTAGATATAAATGTGGCTATGGCTAAGCATTGTAAATACAAAATATATTTTCCTAAATTGTAAATAAATATAATGAAATACCAACTGCTAGGATATGGACATAGATGGGGGATGATTAATCCACAAGAGAGGGGGGATGCCTAGAGAGTGTCCAACAGGGGTCCGAAGGGAAATAATTTATGGGTATTAATTCAAACTCACTTTTTTGGATTTTATTATCATTTGGGGAAAATTTCTATTTTTCTGGCTGAGTGTATGAGAGCCCAATCATTGAATATCTGTCATAGGGTGGGTGTGAGAGTCACACCCCATATTTATTGGAGAGCATGGGGCTTAGGTACTATTGGAAGAAATATTAAAATTTTGGCTTTCGGTAGCTTAGGAGGAAAAAATTTATAGTGTGTAGCTACCGAAAGTGCAGACTTTCGGTAGCTTAAATCTCAGCTTTCATATGCCCTTAGCTGCCAAAAGTGTAGATGTATTTTTACTAGAAATCAAGTCACGAGGAGGCATTAAAAGAATGCAATAAATGACAATAAAATCACTATAATAGGGTTTTACATAAATGCCACGTCACCATTTCGGGGTTTCGACAGTTGGGGGTTTGGCCAACATAAAGATTTTGACCATTGCTCCATTTCCTCGAAACCCGAAAGCCAAAATCGGGGTTTCAGGACTTTCAGTCACTTATGGCACTCTGAAATCGCATTGTTAGCTGCTGAAATCCAGGACTTTCAGTGGCTAAGATACCCATGTTTTCTGCCTGTTAGCCATCGAAATCACAGGTTTTTTCTAGTGACAAAATTGCCTTAGAAAAAATCAATTTTCTCAGTCGTGGAGAGGTCGTTTTCCACGTTCGAATAGTCAATCAACATACACAGATCCTAAGATTTCTATTGGTGTCTTCATAATTTCATTTGGAGCTTGGGAAGGCAGTCAAAAGTCCCCCGAAATATGAGGTTCATTTTAAAAAATGTGGCATTTTTTTATTGTGCTGAGTCATCATTTTCAAATGATGATTCTGAGTGGCTGGAGGATCATTTTAAGAAACGGTCTGAGGATTTTGTGCCTAACACATCAGAGATCAATAGAATCTTTCAGTTTTCCTATAGGTGTCACAGATTGGGAGAATCGAATCCATCTCTGAGCCCTAATTTTCAGATCTCATATTTTCCTATTTTGACACATGTTTGTAAAATACAGATTTGGAGCAAATGGAAACGGATCTTAGGGAACTGAGAGATTTTTTTTCTCAGAATAAACAGATTCACAAAAGAATATTTCAGTTTATACACAAATTTCATGATTCAAGAGATCCAGAACCATAACCGCAGTCCCATTTTTTAGTAGTTTGGCCCATTTTTTATGGCAGAAAGTTCAAGAAATTGATTGTAACTGTTGTTATCTTTTGGGAGGAAATTAGACCTCCTAGGGAGGATTTCGACCTCAATAACTATATGAGGCATCTTTTGTAACATTAAGAAGGGGGGGGATCTAGAAAAAAAGGACAGGAGTAGTACTCCTGGGTGGTAGCTTTCATTTTCAGTTTAATAAAAGATTGCATAAGCATGTTTTTATCCATATCAGAGATTCTTGTGATGTTGCTTGTAGAGTTTGTCCATTTTCTTAGTTTCAATATCACTCCATCTATATTTTATTCTCGATTTGTAACTATTTTGTAATAGAATTCATCCTATGTTAGATGCTCTGTTGCAGACTGGTTATAGGTTGTTTCTTGTAAAGATCTAAAGGTTCAAAATTCATCCTTTGCTAGATGCTCTATCCCAACCATCTCTTTCCACTGATTTATGATTGGAATTCACTCATCGCTAAGTGATCCTTGTGTATTGATATGTTTTCTCTTTATTCTGCTGCCATACTTTTATAAACCCTTCTCTTTGTAATCAGCTTCTATCTCGTCTCTATTCCATGGATTTACATTGCCGAAACACTCTTATTATTTTCTTTATCATTTGACTCCATGCCCAATGGACTACCTCATGGTCCAACCCATAAACCCTAAAAACCTCAAATTTTTTTGTTACCCATAGATCTACCCACTGTTAATCTTATTGGATATCCCAACATGACATATATTTGAGAGATCCCTCTCGAGTTGGAAGGGGCAACTTCTAATCAAAAGTGGTTCGTGGTTATCTTAGAATTTACTCGCACGCAACCCAAATCAAGTTATGAGTGATAACTTATCTTTTTAATTTAAAATGTGCTAAGGCTTGGCTCTATTACAGCCTAGAACCAACTCTTGCGAAAACGTTTTCTGGCACTGTTGCCGGGGAACAAAGGAACGGATATATCTTCCCTGGGATACAACAAAAAGTTTAGATCTATTCCTTGATGGTGAACGAGGGATAGGCATTCAATTGGCTGTGATCATTCACCTGGCGACTTGGTTCGAAGACTCTACATGATTCACTGCCGACTCCACTGGTCTCAAAATGTCGAATTCATTCACTGCTTGAATTGTTGCAAGGTTTGCTCCTCTAGACTTTACAATTGTTTATGGTTTTCCAAACACTGTTCCAGACATTAAAATTTGGGAAGATGTCCTTCCTAAATTTGGAGGATATGTGGACGATAATCCTGCTCAACAATTGATTGAATTCCACAAGCTCATGGATGAATTAAATGTACATCATGAAGATGTCCTCATGAAGCTGTTTATGTTTTCATTGGAAAGAGATGCTAGGCTCTGGTATAAATCTTTACCCCATTCCAGTTTTCCTTCATTGAAATATTTTCACACACTTTTTCATCAACATTGTAAGAGGATATATTAAGCTGAAATCCTTTTTGAAGATTGTTGTAATATAGAATTCATAAGACAAAAATATCATACAAATCCTCGTGAAGAGGAGGAAGAAACAACATAAATTTCTTAAGTGGATGAAGATGACCAGCATGACGAAGAGTCGGCTGATAAAGAAACAGGATATGATAGCTCTTATGATCATATTCAAGAAGAAGATATTCAGCATCACGGTCAACTTGCAGAAGAGAAAGGAAATAATGGTTGTTTTATCCAGAAAATACAGAGACTTCCTCCTTATTTAACTAAAAAAGAAATAGATCTGCTCCTGCACAGCTATGTTGCAACCCCTAATTACACAGATTTGTAGCTTTCACGCAGTCCCAAATATGAGTGTCAAACTTCTTCCATTTCTGAAAATGTAAATCTGTTTTTAAATGATGACAATCATGTGTTTGATGGAACTTTACATGAAGTTAGTGAACCTATTTATGATGATGATTTCCTGCCAGGAGATCAACTTTTAGATTTTGTTTTGTTTCATGAAAAGACCCTAAAGGAAGTTTGTTGTTTGAGAATGCTTTAGGCTGTGATTTGCAGGAGTGCGATTCTGAAATAAACAATATGCCAGAGATAGTAACAAAGTTACCTTTGCTTGAAAGTTCCACAGTCGATGTCCCAAGCATTTGTCTTACTCATGAATCTCTTGAGTTATCTACTGAACCTAAATATGATGAGTATAGTGATGATTATTACATTGTTTCTGTAGAACAACTTGCTGCATTTTTTTCATGGAGGGATGATGGTCTTCAGACTAGATTGTGCCATGATTTTGGAGATGCCATTACAAATGATCTTAAAGGGTGCTTAGATATTCTCTTTGAGAATGATCCTGAGCATTATAAATCAAAACATAGAGTAGTCCTAGATGTTTTAAAACCTCAGGACCATATATTTTTCCAAGATCCTTTTTCTAACCTTTTAGATTTATTTAATGGAGGAACACGCTGTATCATGGATATTTTGTCACAAGAATCGAGGAAAAGTTTGAAAATTCATGATCAACAACATTTCAGAGTTGTCAGTTTCCTTTTTAAGCCTGCTCAAAGAAAGTGTGAGCAGATTTCAAATAAGTAGACATTTTTTGGATTGGCTTCACTGGCATTTTTGTATCATTTTATACAGTGGGAATTTTTTAGTAGTTAGAGTAGGTGATGTATATAAATAAGCTTGAATTTGAGCATTAGAGTACAACAATGGTTTTAAGTACATTTCCAGTTCAATTTAGCATCCTGTATGGTTTTGATTTAAGACATTATGACTCCATAACCCAATGAATGCATAAGCGGTTTTTTGTTTCGGAAAGGTGCAAGCAAAGTGACAGGGTTCAACATTTGATAAGGATGATCTCAGGTCGCCCAATGGATGAAGGCACTTGGTCAACTATTCTTGGAACTTTGCAGGAAAGCATCATCCCTAGATGGAGCCTATGTTGGAACAAATATTGAAATTTTGGCTTTCGGTAGCATAGGAGGAAAAAAATTATAGTGTTTAGCTACCGAAAGTGCAGACTTTCGGTAGCTTAAATCTCAGGTTTCATATGCCCTTTGCTGCCGAAAGTGTAGATGTATTTTTACCCATAAATCAAGTCACGAGGAGGCACTAAAAGAATGCAATAAATAGTAATAAAATTGCTATAATAGGGTTTCATATAAATGCCACGTCACCATTTCGGGGTTTCGACAGTTGGGGGTTTGGTCGACATAAAGATTTTGACCATTGCTCCATTTCCCTGAAACCCGAAAGTCAAAATCGGGGTTTCAGAACTTTTGGTGGCTTATGGTGCTCTGAAATCCCATTGTTAGTTGCCGAAAGACAAGACTTTCGGTGGCTAAGATACCCCTGTTTTCGGCCGGTTAGCCACCGAAATCACAGGTTTTTTCCAGTGACAAAACTGCCTTAGAAAAACTCAATTTTCTCAACCGTGGAGAGGCCAGTTTCCATGTTCGAATAGATGATCAACATATTAAGATACTAATCTTTCTAGTGGTATCTTCACTATTTCATTTGGATCTTGGTAAGGCAGTGAAAAGTCCCCTGAAAAATGAGGTTTGTCTTCATAAATGTGGCGTTTTTTTACTGTGCCGAGTCATCATTTTCAAATGATGATTTTGAGTGATTGGAGGATCATTTTAAGAAATGGTCGGAGGATTTTGTGCCTAACACATCAGATATCAATAGAATCTTTCATTTTTCCTACTGGTGTCACATATTGGGAGAATTGAATCCATCTCCGAGCCCTAATCTTCAGATCTCATATTTTCCTGTTTTGACACATGTTTGTAAAATGCAGATTTGGGGAAAATGGAAATGGATGTCAGGGAAATGATAGAGGTTTTTGATTAGAATAAATAGATGCACAAAAGACACTTTCAATTTATACACAACTTTCACGATTCGAGAGATCCAAAACCATAACTGAAGTCCCAGTTTTAAAAAATTTGGCCCATTTTCTATGGCAGGAAGTTCAAGAAATTGATTGTAACTGTTGTTATCTTTTGGGATGAAATTCGACCTCCTAGGGAGGATTTCGACCTCAATACCTATATGAGGCATATTTTGTAACATTAAGAAGGGGGGGCTCTAGAAAAAAGGGACAAGAGTAGTACTCCTGGGCAGTAGATTTCATTTTCAGTTTAATAAAAGATTGCAGAAGCATGTTTTATCCATATCAGATATTCTTGTGATGTTGCTTGCAGAGTTTGTCCATTTGCTTAGTTTCAATATCAATCCATCTATCTTTTCTTCTCGATTTGTAACTGTTTTGTAATATAATTCATTCTCTGTTAGATGCTCTGTTGCAGATTGGTTATAGGTTGTTTCTTGCAGGGATCTAAAGGTTTAGAATTCATCCTTTGCTAGATGCTCTGTCCCAACCATCTCTTTCCATTGATTTATGCTTGGAATTCACTCATCGCTAAGTGCTCCTTGTGTATTGATATGTTTTCTCTTTATTTTGCTGCCATAATTTTATAAATCCTTCTCTTTGTAATCAACTTCTATCTCACCTCTGCTCCATGGATTTCCATTGCCAAAACACTCTTATTATTTGCTTGATCATTTGACTCCATGCCCAATGGACTACCTCCCGGTCTAACCCATCAACCCTAAAAACCTCAAAAATTTATATTACCCATAGATCTTCCCACTGTTAATCTTATTGGATATCATATCGTGACATATATTTGAGAGATCCCTCTTGGGTTGGAAGGGGCAACTTCTAATCAAAAGTGGTTTGTGGTTATCTCAGAATTTACTTGCACGCAACCCAAATCAAGTTCTGAGTGATAACTTATTTTTTCATTTAAAATGTGCTAAGGATTGGCTCTATTACAGCCTAGAACCAACTCTTGCGACAACAGGTACAATCAACATTGGGTAGGGTGAGTAGTCAACTATCTTGGGAAAAGAGAGGAAATTTGTATGGGTAGTAATAAGCATTTTTAGACATTTGGTTGGGACAGAAGCAATAAGAGAAAAGAGGGGAAAAGAGCATGGGAGATGGAACAACAAGGCTGGGTGCATTCTTGATCATATTGGAGAATTTTTGGAGCATTTTATAGCTAGAAATTGAATAGCCATGTTGTTAAGCCTGAAGAGTGAACTCCTGGGTGATTTGCACTATATTAACAAGTGTTTTCTATTGTTTTTGCTGGTGGTTTTTCTGGCAGTGAGTTCCCTTGAGTTCCTAATAGAGATATTCCTAACTACCTGAGCCAGAGATACCCTAATAAATGATTGGTATGTCCGATGGATTGAGAGTAGTGAAGGGGTACATTCCTTGGGTTGGGATGGTCAAGAGGAAGGGAGTTGGAGGAATTTCAGGATATTTGTAGCAGAAAACCAGTGGGTTGTGTCATATTGAGCTGCCAGAGACTATGAGAGGCACCCTTATTTTGTGGATTCCTAGCCCCATCTTGGGGTTTACTTTCTATTGAGAACTGAAAAAACAAGTCTATGGTTGGGTGTGACATCCTTCCCAAACAATTGGTTGCACACATGTTTTATAAAAGATAAGTGTTTATCTATTTGTTGAGTTATTCCATGAATTTAATTACTGTCCTTAAATCTATATATGTGAATGGTTATTTGTTGCTATAAATGAGTTATTATCTGAATTCATGGTCATTTAGAGTGTTGTAGATGCATTTAATTATTGGTAATAGAAATTAGTTGAATATGTGTTTAAAATGTAGCTAGTAAGCTACACGATTTTGATTAGCAAAAGAAAATTTTGTTTTTATGTGTATTTCCACATAGTAATGTTCCTTGGTTAAGCTGGGGAACATTACAAAATGATATCAGAGCTCAAGGTTCAACATTGATATTGTATGGGCCAAGATCCAACATGAATTGAGTAAATTCATGGTTATAGATTTTGTCCCGTGGTGAATTTGGGAGAAAAATGGTGAACATAAGTGAAATACCCAAATTTTGAGCAGATTTCTAGTTTAAGTGCTCCATAGCAGTCAAAGAAGAAAACTTATGGTGTTGATCTGCAGGTTGCAGACTCAAATTCGACCATGGAAGTTGAATTACTATGTGTTTCATGGAAGCTATGAAGTTTTGCGGATCGACGACCCAGATTGATTCGACCATGAGAATCAATGGTTGAGATTCAATCACAAAAGATTGGAGAAAGGCATTACCGACAAGCCTTCGCGAAGAAGTTTTTGGAAATACTTCAGAGTCGGGTGTGAAGTTGAGTTTGAAGGGAGGAGTCCAATGACGTGAGACAAAAATAACAATGGTCATCAGATTAGCCAGATATTTTCCCAATTGTTGGATTTGTGGGAGGTGAATCCAGAGAGCTCATTCAAAAGGTTGGGTGTGCTTTGGAATTCAACAAATTCAGTTTGACTGAGGTAGCTAATGCGTAATTTTGGGAGCCCGAGATGATCATTGTCATTGAGTGAGACGATTTTTGATCGTCTAATCTATCAGATGAGCATGTTTCCTTGGAAGGCCCAAGGGTGAAGGAGAATTCCATGCCAACATTCCATGTCAAGGGACATGTTAGCAAGGGAAGATGAATTAGTAAGTTCCATGTAGCAGTTAGATGCAGGTCTTTGGAAGGAGGCTGTCAGAAGTTTCATTCATGGATAATTCTTTAGATGGGAGAGTTTGACAAAGTGAACCTGATAGAGAATAATACTTCAGATTTTGGAAAGGTTGAGAAGTAGGGAAAATTGTGTTTCTGATGGGAAGAGTCTGATAGCGTTTCAGATTATGGATCTGAGGGAATTCGCATAACCAGAAATTGAATTTTTTCGATGGGAAAGCTTCGAAGAAGAGTTTCGACAAGCTTGCAGAGGTCTAGCAACAAATTGTCAAGGCAAAGAATATCAATGATTGGGATTAATCCTGATTTTGAGATCAACGGTTTGGATGTAAACACTGTTACAATAGTAATTTAATGATTATTTTCCATGAAAATTCCATATTTTGAAGGTCTTCATCTTGTAGGGAAATTTAAGGGCTTAAACAACGTTTTTAGAAAATCAATTTTGTATGAAACCATGTGTCTTTTTGATACACACAATTTATACTTCCAAAATGATAGAGCACGGAGAGATCTTTCGAACAAGCTAAACTGTTCGCCAAACAGAGCTTGTATGAAGGAGTTACAACAAAAACAGTCAAGGGTAAAATTTAGTACCATATTTTTTTTAGAGGACATAACTCCTAGCTCATGAGTCATTTTTGGTCCCAGGACTAGTCTATGGAAATCTCATGGATTTTAGAAGTCATCCATGGAGCCAAATTTGAGTTCCGGGCATCTAAAAATGTGCTGACAGAGAAAGAGCACACATGTAGCATGCAGGGTTAAAAAGGGGAAAATGGTCAAAACTTCTGAAGACCATACTTTTTGCTTGGAAATCAGAATTGGGAAAATAAATATTCGATGGAAAGGTGTTGATGAGGAGAATTAATATATCAACTTTGAAAATTATTTTGAGTAGAAAAGATTACAATAAATTCAAAATAAGATGTCTGGTGGCATTAAAGGGCATAAAAATTTATACATTCTTTTCCAAAATTGCATATGTATTTACTTTGTCTAACTTAAAATTGTTTGCATGCAAATTTTATGCAAAATTAGAGGTCCAAATAAGTAGTTTGGTTTCTATATGGGAACCTTAGAAATGGAAGATGCCCAAGGATCCTACAGTCAGGAAGAGGAATTTAGAGGTTTGCATGTCAGCATGGGGAATGTTGAGACCAAATCCAATGGAAGAAGAGATATGTAAGAGCCTGTAACTATGAGAAGAATGTAGAGAGAAGGAAAATTTATAGGGATAATAATGAAAATATCATGAAGTATTAAGAATATATACTTCAAATTTTGAACATGTTGCAGAAGCTATCCAATAAGGACTCTAGCACAAATCCTGAAGCTAGTTCTAGACAAGTGACAACAGGCAAATCCCATAGCAGAAGGGATGGGCATGGTAATGATAGGAAGTCAAGGAGTAGGAGCATGTGACATCATTCCTTGGAGTAATCCACTAGGATATATCATGCTATTTAAGGGACAAGGAGAAGCAAAAGTGTGTCTCCTATCAGGAGACATAGGAGAAGGCTCGAGGGAGACATCTTGGAAGGTGAGCATAGGAATATCAAGCCACCAAATTTCGATGGTGAGCATAGGAAGGGAGAAGAGGTTGAGGCATGACTTTCGGAAACAAATAAATATTTCCAGCTGCATGATTACCCCTCTAGGGTAAAAACAATAATTGCAACCTACCACTTGCAAGGGAAGACAACCATGTGGTGGAATCAACTTAAACAAGCAAAGTATATTGATGAGAAGAGGGTCACATGGAGGTAATTCAAAGGATATTTCCAAGATAAATATTTTTTTGAGAATTAATATGAGAGGAAGATGAAAGAGTTCTTTGAACTCAAGTTGGGAATCATGACAATGGATGAGTAGGAGAAGAGGTTCTTTGAATTGTTGAAGTATGTGGAGTTAATAAAGGATGAGAAGGTCAAAATCCAAAGGTTTGTTAGTGGGTTTCCATCCTTCTATAATGACAAGATACAATATGATAACCATAGGACTTTGAATGAAGCCATAAGGAGGGAGAATAATCTCTATGAGCATAGTAGATGGAGGCCAGTCTTTCAAAATACTTGGAGTGACAAGATGAAAATAAAGAGGGAGCAAAGGCAGAAAGGTTTTAAGACACCCTTGTTTAAGAATAACTCTCAAGTAAATCAGAAAGACCAGTCAGCCCAAAATAAACACAAGACATTAGATTCTTTTGGGAAAAGGCCAAGGTAGTAGCCTGTACAATGTTAGGGATGTGAGGGGAATCACTTTTATAAGGACTGCCCT
>SNQJ01S0062554.1:52722-64739 GCA_010110895.2 Picea sitchensis
CTTATATAAAACAAGCACAATGAGTTTAAGAACTAAGGAAATAACTTATGATTCTTAACTTAATCAATCAGTTAGTGAGATGACAGTCACATGTAGATTGAATAAGCGCCAATAAAGAAATCATTCACTCATAAGATATCAGAGAACAGAAAGGAAAAGTCTGACAACACAACTGAAGGAAGCTTGCAATGTTTCATATATTAAGAATAAGCCTCTTTTACAGTAGCAACAAATAGAACCCAACATCGAACCCTTTGTTCATCTTCTATCCTAAGCTTTATAGAATTACAAAGTAGTTCTGAGATCCTGAAAACAGGGATCAAATATAATAAAGATAGTAACTCAAATTGCAGTTGCAAAATATGTGGGATGATCCCCAAAAATGAGGTCAATCCCATATTTCATGG
Source organism: Picea sitchensis (assembly GCA_010110895.2). NCBI lineage: Eukaryota > Viridiplantae > Streptophyta > Pinopsida > Pinales > Pinaceae > Picea > Picea sitchensis. The sequence continues at coordinate 53,130 of SNQJ01S0062554.1, forward strand.
CCTTTCTTTATTCTTGATTGTTGGTGAAGTGTAGGGCAGCCTCCCAAGGCTGAATGATGACTCTCCAAGAGAGGCAAATTCGAATCTGTTGAGATGGAAAAGTACCCTGATTTTTTGTCTTGTCAAAAGATATCAAAAATCTTTGGAACACCTCTTCTTTCAACCATTTGTCAAAAATAACTGTTGTTTTTGTCTTGATAATTTATCAGATGTTCATTTGAAAAGATTGCAAACCTTTTCAACTCAAAAAAACTTGATCTGTGCAAAAACTCGATTTTTTTGAACATGACAGGATTTCGGTGGTTACTTGGAAAGCTTCTGGATGGATTAACTACCGAAAGCTGCGATTTCGGTGGTTAATGAACAGTCATCCTATTCACCTAAACCACCGAAACTGCATCTTTGAGAAAATTTCAAAATTGGCAAAAATGCTCACCTTGGATCCCTTTCTTGATGCTCAGGGTTTCTTAGATGAGGCAGCCCTTGTTCTTGCAGACCTTCAAACCTCTACTGGCTGTATGGGGTGTTCTGGTGTGTCCATCATAGTTGTGGATAAATTAGCCAAAGTTTCCAATCCGGTCTGCTCCTCTTCTGGTGACTGAAATTGCTTTAACTTCAGCCTCAGGATCCTGAGCTATCTATACAGCTTCATGTTTTCTCTGATCAACACCCTATTTCTATCTTTAATTTTATCATGCTTCTCCTTTAGGGTTTGATTCATTTTGAATAGTTCAACATTTCTGTAAGTGAGATTTGTGTTGGCTTTTTTAATCACCCTCTCTAGAACTTCCATCTCATAAATCTGTTGTAGGAGCTTGTTGATTTTCTGTGTTCTACCTTTCTTAGGCCTGCTTGAGGAGGCTTCTGCTTCTGGTTTCCTATGGATCTCTGGAGGACTTGGTGAAGGTATATTTGAATGAAAATTTGTATCCTGTTCAGTCTGCATGTTATCTTGTGTCTTTTCCACCCCCTGTTCTGATTCAGAATCACTATAAGGTAGATTTAGAAGGTTTTTTCCTGTGGCAGGGTTTTTAGATTGTTTATCTTCAAACTGTAATTTCCTCTTGATTCCTTCCTTCTTGCTAGGGGATTCTTTTATAGGATCTCTTGGTATTGAGATTCCTTTCCTTTTCCTGTGACTACTCTTGGGAGTAGGAGTTTTTCTGCCTCTAGCTTTCTTAGTTTCTGCCTCTGGTGGTCTTTCTGTCTGAAATTCATTCCAAAACAAAAATAAACCCCACTCAATTTTTTTCCTCTGCAGAGCTTCTCTCACAAGAAGAGTAATCAACCCTTGATGTGATAATCTTCTGCTCACCTTAGCAGGCTAGGCTTTCACTTGTCTTGCCATCTTTGTCAGGGCTTTGTGAAAGAAGTAAGGTAGGTTTATAGGCTCTCTGCCTATGAAATGATTCAGAAGTTTAAAATGATAAAACATTACCCTGTTGTAGCGCCCTTCACAAGTGATATACACTAAAATCGCCTTCAACAGGGACTGCCACTTTGGTTCCAAAAAAGACATGGGAATATCCTTCTTCCAACTCAAAGATTTATGCACAGGTAACAAATATGACCTGAATTCTATGTTTGATGGTGAGGTGGTTTTGAACCAACATTCTCCCGACCTGGGTAAACCTGTGTATTCGACAATGGATGCTTCATCAATGATAATTTCCTCCTTGCCAATTTTAGCTGTCCTTCCATCATAGGAACTAGCAAACAATTCAGCCACCTGTTGATGAAATCGGGTTAATTTCTCACAGTATGTAAAAACTCCAGCCTGTTTGAAAAATTTGGCCAATTCTGGGTGAGCTTCTAAAAACCAAACTCCATCTACCTCAGATCTCAAAGTCGGCCCTGCCTTCGACATGGGACAATGCTCAATATGCCTGTGATTATGGGAAGCTAGATGTTTGGGAGACAATGACTCTAGAAATTAGGCAGACAATGAATATCATTCATAAAAACCCGGTGGAACAGGGTAACACAAACCGAGTTCGGAAAACTAACCCAATTTCGGGTGACCGTTTGACTGAGACATGCCGAAACTTCATATTTTCGGAGGCATTTCTATTTCTAAAACTGAAAGAGAAAAGATTCTGAGCTTACCTGCTAACCCGACCAGGCTTACTTGACTCAAGAGTGCTTGCTGGACTTAGTGACACTTTGACAATTGCCAGAGAATGCGGGATCGGGATTCTTGAAAATACGATTTATTGATGAAATCGCGAGCTTATAGTTATCTTCAGCAATCTCCGAGATTCATAATGACTCATCGAGGTTTCAAATGAAGGAATAACCTGATAATGATGGTGAAAGTACTTGCAACTGAAATGGAGGGTAGATCCGTGCAATCATACATGCCAATCACCGCCCTGTGTGGATTTGAAATGACCAATGCGGTCGATAAGACACAGGGGATTCAAAACTTTTAGATAGACACCACGAACGTGCATACCTTTCCCCATGGAAAGCTTTCGACGGTTGTATTTTTAATCATTGCGCTAACTTGACAACTGGCTCATGCGAAAGCGCGAGCTTTCCATTTTTCCCGTTGGAACACTTTCGGTGGTTAATCGCCTTTTTGCTTCGACCCCTTAACTGTCGAGAACAAAGACTTTCGGTGGTTAATGAGCACATTGGAGGCTCGCCTAAACCACCGAAACCTGATATTTTGAATTTTTCTTGACCGAACCAAAATCAAAACTTCTTTTGAGCTTGTTTTCAAAATACAAACTCTCTAACTTCCTTACAAAAATTTAGACATAAAATTTAGATCACAACCTATCACCTCAAAAAGCAAAAAATCCACCAATTTATTTGAGGAGATAACAGTAGGCAGGCTTTCAGTTCTCCTGCAACTAGGGTTACCCTAGCCGTTGCTGAGATCTTCCTTCGAGTCTGCTCATATACGTGTCATATTGCTTTTAGTGGTTGATTCTAAAGTGTTGTTGGGGGAATTGTATAAGCCCATGCTAGAATCACTTCAAACCATATACATACATAGGATTTTGTTGGGATCTACTTGAATATTTCAAGTTGGATTCACAAACGAGGAGTATCCATGACTTGTGGATCAAAATAAAAAATAGGGGACAATCTCCTTTTGGAGATTGAGGCATTTAATATCTTGATCCGGTCTCTAAAAATAAGTAAAAGAACCTAGCCATTGTGAAGGATATTTGTGAAAATATTGGAATGCAACCCTCTAGCCATTATGAAGGATATTTGTGAAAATATTGGAAGGCAACCCTCAACTAGATCTTCCATCTTTGGAAGCAAGAAGAAAATTCCTTATTTTGGTTGAGTGTGCTTAGGTAACAAAGTTTATAGGCCTTTGGCCTAATCTAAGAGCTATGAAAACATGGGTAGCTGAGTAATGGACAACCAAGAAACAAGGATAGGTATAATCATTTGCATCTAGCCATGGTTTTTTTGTCTTTCTCTTTTCCAATATGGAGGATCTTGACCTGATGTTTAACTTTGGACCCTACTTCATCAAATCCAGGGGAATATATTTTTCTCCCTAGTACCTTGATTTCAATCTAGAAATGGAACTAACAATATGGCCATGTGTGGGTTAGGTTACCTCATCCCCCACTGATGTTTTGGGATGAAAGCATTCTTGAAGACATTAGGAACAATTCAGATTGATTTATTGAATGAGAAATACCAAAAAACAAGTTGTTCTCTTGTGCACAAATTTATGTGGAGTTAGATCTAGAGAAGGGCCTCCTAGAGGTGCTGCAAACTAATATAAATCGGGGGAGCCATCAACAAGCCCTGGATTACATGCAAATCCCTTTAAAGTGTAATGATTGTCATGTTTATGACATTTTCCTAAAAACTACCCAAGTATATAGGAGGTGTAGCTCCCCCCAAAGAAATTTCTTAGTAGGGAATTTGAGTTTAGGAAGGTTCCTAGTAGGCACATAAATTATTAGTGTAAGGATCCAAAAAATATAAAACCATCCCAAGAGATATAAACCAAATTAATCACCAATAGTTTTGAAGTTATTGAAAATTTAGAAGTTTCAGAAAAGTCAAATGAAGGGGAAGAGAAACCATTATAAGGTCCTAAATATAGAATGGTTCTTGAAGGTGCTGTGAATCCACCCAAATCCCATATAGATCAATATATTTCTACCCTAATAGGGATAGTAAAGGAGGAAGTAGTGGGGGGAGAGAAGGAAGGGAAGGAAGTGGAGGATTTATAGGAGGATGTAGAGGAATCAAAGGAGGAAGTAGAGGAGAAAAAGAAATAAAAGGGAATTGAAGCTCACACTAATCCACCTCCACTGCATCATTCTCATTCAATTGAGACATATGAATATATTTTTTCCATCAGAGTCCTGAATAAATTCCTCACCCATACCCTCTTCTAACTAGGGGAAGGAAATAAAGATGCAATTTAAGAGAAAATGAGGTAGAATCAATAATTTTCTTTGGATAATCCTAAAAAAATAGGATTATATATCGTTTCTGCATCTTTTTATGTAACCAATTTGTAAGAATTTACCCTTGTACTCAAGACTAATTAGAAAGAGTATTAGTGGGAACAATCACTCACTTACCTTCTCTCAGTACTTTAAAGGGAGGAGCAAAGAAATGCAATGTTGTTATTCCTTTTAAATTTTTTATTATGTTTCTAGACAACTTGAACACAACCTTGTTTTAATACAAAAGTACCCTTTTTGTTAAAAATAAATAAAATGGATTATGATTTTATGTTTATGGAAATAGATTTTATAGTTATGTTATGAATTAGTATTTGACACCTTAGTCCTTCAAAATATCAAATTAAAAAATGATAGTTATCAAATCATTATTTTTCAATAGTAATGTTTATCTTCAAATGAATATTTTTTTTTAGATGAATATTACAACTTGAAATTATATTAATCATATCAACAACATTGAATATAAATGTTTATCTTTAAATGAAAAAATAAGCATGATGTGGAGAGTACTAGATATTTATAAAATAAAAATTAGATTGGAGTAGGGTTGAACAAAGATTCCCCTCTTTGCTCCTCATCAAGATAACTATTATAGAGGAAGGGGCGATTGACCCTGTAACATACCTAGCCACCCACAGGCTGGCCACACTACTTAAAAACACACTTCAAAAATTGATTTCGAATTCTGATAATAATTAATTCAAAAATAAGCATGAAAGACTCACATGCATTAATCAATATCCATGCTACAACATAAAATAAATGAAAAGTGTGCCATTCACAACAAACAACCAACAATCATGCACATAGAAATACATCTCAGATATAATTAAATACACAATGGAATATACATTATACATAAAACACAGAGAGAACTTATCTTTTCAAGTAAACATTCACCAACTGGCTATAGACTAAGGACATTCCTCCCAACCATAGTCACTGTTGTTCATTTACTCTCAATAGTAGGTCACCCTGAGCCAGGGCTATGAATCCACAAGGACGGGTCCTAGGCCAAATCTAAAACACACAACTATTGGCTAACTAACTCTCAGGTTTTCCCAACCACACAACAATCCTAATTTCCATCTCTCTTTCTAGAACTACCATAAAACTCATGCCCATAGGCATCCATTCCCACCTGGAATGATAAGTAATTCCTCACATCCATCTCACAATGGATCTCCTCGTCCAACCATTCATTTCCATACTCCAACCAAGAGCACACAAATTAGCAAGTGTGAATGAATAATAATCCTCAGGAAATAGTGTAAGAGTAAATGGAGAAGAACCCCCAAAACAACCCACAAGGGATGTTTACATAATTACATGAAATCAAGAACTACATGGCCTCCCCCGCAAGAATCTCATGTAACCACTTTTCTCAATTAAAGTCAATATGGCCAAATAAATTATAATAAAAAGACTTATCCCCTTAAGCCCCCTCTCTCATGGAATCATATCACCGTATTTCTTGTCCTTGTCCATCTTGCAGCCAACAATGTATTTTTATTCATGTATATAGAAGTAACACATTTCCTAGGAACTCCAACCCCTTTTCAACTTTACCGGATCACCAACCTAATGTTTCATTTACATAATACATTCTAGTTCATAGGGATTAAAATTGGGGTGTTACATCCCCCTCCCCTTATTTTGGCACTGTCTTTAGTGCACAACACCATATTTATGTTCTTACAATTCTAGGCACTCTGGACTTTAATCCACACATGAAATCCAACCAATTGATTATATACATTGGAACTCCAACCTAAAATAAAACATGCATACATAGGCATTCTGACCCAAAACATGTTTAATGATCTTTAGAATTTATATTTTTGGCAGCAGTTCCAACCAACAAGATCTCCTTCCCTATCATCCTGCACAACCCAAAGAAACAAACCCTTTTCTCTACCATGGAGTCCCTCAATCTATTCCACTTCTCTCCAGGGCTCCAATGCACTCAGCCTAAAAGTTTCAGAGTTGCGGCTCCAAGAGCTCCATCTGCAACAAGTCCATTAGACCTTCTTCGTTCTATGCCTTCATCGTTGAGCTCAATTTCCTTCTAGTGCTCTTTTTCCCTAGCTTCCAAATTCCATAGCCAACATATCATTTGTATTATACACATACATTCATCATGAGATATCATTATATCAATTTTCAATCATAAATGTCAAATCTATTTTATACAGGAAAACAAATTTTTCCAAGCATGAGCTTCCTGCTCATAATTCATTTGGCTCTTGCAGCTGTAGGCATCAATGTTTATTATGGATTACAACAATGCCATACCCAAAACCATTATTCCTGCAATTTTCTCAACCTTTAATCAATCAAACCAATTGCTAGTATATCATAACAATTTTTAATTATTAATTTCTCAAATATATTTTATACAGGAAAATAAAATTTCCAGGGATGAATTTTCTACTCATAATGTTTGGCTATGCAACTGTAGATATCAATCTTCCATATGGCTTACATCCTTGCTGTTATTCCCTAAAGTTATCCTTGAATGCTAAGGGTAAGTTAGGTCATCTCAATTATTGCATTGGTTTATGTTTGTAGGTATTTTTGGGTTTATAGATTGTTTTATGGGTCAAAAAGTAGATGAATTGGACAATATAAGTTTCCGGTCACAAAATAAAGTTTCCACCACATTCACTTAGTTAATGAAATTCACTTTGATCAGCTAGATAAGGATATTTAAACATAAGAAAAAGAAACTGCAAGATAACAATCTATTCACTTACATAGAAGACTCTTGATCCTAAATATCATTAAGAAACAAGAAATAAATACTTAAACAAAAATCCTATAACAATTGAGCAAAAAACAAAATATTTACTGGCATTCAACATGAACATAATAAATCAAATGCTTCTCAAAATATTCAATTGCTTTCAAGTAAGATAGGATAAATTTAACATAAGAATGAGACACTCTAACCATCATAATGCTTTTTCCATTGAGTGAAAAATGTAGTAGATTCTAGGTATTAAAATTCAGGTCAATATGTCCTATAGCACCGCAAAACTTGAACCCCAACTTCCTTCCAAGAGGAACCCCCCTAAACTCTGTCATCTAATTTCCTCTTTATACATAGAGTTGGTTTCCATCAGATCCTAAAATCTAGTTACAAGTTTGATTGAGACTTGATATCTGGCTATCAAATAGAGATTACATTCTATTTCATAAAATATAGAATGATATATTCTACCACTTGTTTTAATTTTTTGGGATACAAAAATTTTAGGAAAATTATGTTCTATTCAGACAAGTATCTCTCCTAAACTGTTGAGAAATTTTGAAAACCGCCCACTAGAAAGGTAAATGGATCCATTCTGGAAGTGGGTTTTTAAGGGTTTTGGAAATTCTTTATAGTTTGATCAGAAACAGATCCCAAAATTCTCTTCCTGGAACAATGACGATAATTGATAATTTACACATATCACGAGCTTCTCTTTAACGTTTTCTGTAAATGCAAATTTTTTTGTTCAAGTTTATAGTTCTGTATCTTCAACTCTTCTATTATTCCTTTATAATGTTTAGATTTTTGGCTTGCAGTTTTCTCCCATGTTTTAGTTCTTCCTTCTTCTTGATCATCTACTGGAGCTGGTTTATTTCCTTTTAGAGAGGGATCAAACAACATTTGGAGTTTAATATGAATTTACTCGAAGCTATGGTTCTTGGTCTAGAGGGGATGCATGCAGATTGCTTACCTTTATTTCCTTTACTCTATTTGCATCTTGAATATATTATAATAATATCATGTTTAGGTTCTGTATTGAATTGCTGAGGAACTGGCTAAGAATTTTGTATCATTTCCCTAGCTCCTTTCCTAGTACAAACTCTGTCACATCCTTCGAGATTATGTTCTCTAGCAGATGAACTTAGCTTGCATTTTATTGGTTTATCCTACAATAAAGTGATATTTCTTTTACTAGATTTGGTTTGTTTACTCACAGGTGAAAACCCTTCTTGCAATTCTCTGATATCTCTCAATGTACTGCCTATTTCCTTTGAAAGACTAAGTTTATTTGCAGGGGATGTTTTCTATGTTCCCATACTCTGTTTTGCAAACCCAAACAAGGCTATAAATTGTCGGTAAGAAATATTCACACTTAATATAATTCTAAACAAAAAGTAATGTATTTCGCCATTCCTCCTTCATCCATTTGTTAGGGATACCCTGGCTCCAATCTGGACTCTAGTGTTTGTCATAAAAAACTGATTATACAAGTTGCTTGAAAGATCTTTCTTTTTAAACCAGTGTTCACTTCTAATAGGAAGATGGAAAACTATTGCAATTGAGTGCTCTGTTACATGAATCAACACATCTCCTACTTGAGTTTAAAAACCATCAAAATTCTGGGCAAATAGCTTCAAAATTTCTTCATGGTGCCCTTGAAATTTGCAACAGAATTTAAACCATTCCCCTTGTATAAATTTCTCCATAATTTCTGGGAAAGCTTCTAGCAATTCGCCCTCATTAGGTTCCATTTGAAGAAATCGTTCTCCCTTTTTAGTCACCATGCTGTTAGCTGCAAACTCTGTACACTTGCAAATACTAGGGTTTCACTTCGAACTTATGAGAATACCTGCACATAACAACTGATGCAAATGGATTTTGGCTGCAAAAAACAACAAGTTACATTTCCTTTATTCAAAATTTATTTTTTAAAATTTGAAAGTCATAACCCTTTGCATGATCTTTGGCATAATTTCGGGTTGGATGACATGATCCTTGGATTTGGAGCACGTTCGAATAATGATTCTCATGCGCTACCAGAATAACATTATTCTGGTAATGACTCTGTTTTGTGTTTGATAGCTAGGTAAATTCCTTGATTTGCAAATAGGAAATAATCATAGTGATGTGACACATCCTTTTCCATGTGGAATTTCAAACTATCCTAAAGAAACAAATGAAAACTTATTTAAAACAAAGAAAAACACACCCACAAGAGAAATGTATAAAGTATAAAAATGTGCAATCAACCAAAACAAAAAGGGTCATAACATGTTGATTTTTATGGAAGTTCATAAATCAAGGATAAAAGGTGATAGTATTTATAGGCACTAACACCTACCATATCCAAGACCATTCTACCTCCAATTTCCTCTATTTACACTCATCCAAACAAACTGTTAGCATATCCTAACAAATATACATTTTCATGGCAGGAATTACAAGGTTTCACAAAGTGATCTCAGAATTGATTACAACACCAATTCAATCACTTCCATTAATCCAACTAGTAACTAGAATGAAGCCACCATCCTCTACACATGTATTATCAACCAATCTTTTCTTTCTTCTAGCCATCAATATTGTTATTACTCGGCTCCCTCAATATATCTTTTCTTTAATTCACCATTATATAACTACTCTAACCTGCAACTTTCTTGTTGCATTATTTAACAGCTCCATAAGTGTTCTCAAATTCATTGTTAGCCATACTCACATCATTTCAGCTGTTAGCACTATCATTTCTATGTCATATATACATGCATTCACCAAAATGCATTCCATAATTCCTCTAATACCAATCATAACATTTTCAACATCTCCAAAAAGTGATATTAGAATCACAATAAAGAATAATTCAATCACCTTCAACTAGTATTCATATTAATATAATGCAACTATTAGTCATTATGCATTTTCAGCACCATAGGCTTTTCATAATGCAATAAATAATTACCAATAAAATAACAATCGATGTGTCAATACCCATGGCCACATCTACACAACACATCCTTGATTTGAATACATAATACCACATTACTATGTCATTCATTCCACCATGATGAGTTGGACGTCTAGCTACTCAACACATCATTCAAACTCTTCCCAATACTGCATGACTATTTGGATACCCTCCTCTGCAACCCATACACGACATGAGGAAACATAATTCCTAATTTCTCTTCAGTTTCGACAAAGAGGTTGGAGTCCAAACATCAACTATACAAGGGAAAACCATTAAGCACTCGTATAATACTATATCCCTTCCATATCCAACCATACCATGGTCTCACACATGACTATCCCTATGGTTATTCATTTCTGTAGCAAGCGTATGTCTCCTGACTTGACCTGGTTTTGATCCCATAACCAATCATAACACAATATGAAACTAACATTCTATCTAAATGCATTCTAACATCAACAACATTTACATTCTCTAGGCCTTCTACCATTACATATCAATTTAAATCTTGGAAACTTACTGAGGGAATTCTTACCACAATTTCCTTCAACATTTATGCATCATAAGAAAATAAATGCATACATGCATGGTTTTTATCAACCTACTTGATGTTATCTGATCAAATGATATTTGTAGAAGCTCGCGAGCTTCCTCTTCCATCCTTTCAATTACCATTCCTACCACCCTCACAGGTCTTCACATATATGGAATTCATAAGCAACAACAACGACATCCACTTCTTTAACCATGCTATATCGTCTTCCCTGAATACATAATCCATAATTATTCATACTCAATTGCTAGAACGTCATTATTGCATGTATATAACAACAAACTATTCTAACTCCACAAGCATTCCATAAGCATATCCAAGCATGTACATATGTACAAATACATCCATATGCACCAAGCATTCATTGTCCACATGCCTACAAATGCATATGCATTTTAACTTCATTTTTTGCATCATGCACTCTAGTGCATTTTTGTTTCATTTCATTTATTTATTCATGTTGTAGTTAATTGTCCTTGAATTTCTTCAGATCATTTCTTCCTTGTGTGCTTCCATTATGCTCAACTGCACTATTTTTCCCTGGTCTGAACAATTTCCAGCCAAGTTCCACTTGGCCACTATGCAATTCAATCAATGTGTTCTATTTGCATCAACTTCTCTTAAGAAATCCTATCCAAACTTTACCTTTATGAAACATTCCAACACATTAGAATGAGGTAGATCACAACATTCCATTATTCTACTACCACATCATTCTTGAATCAAATACTTTTACTCCTAGTTTTCCATTAGATTACTTCATTTAACATTTCCCTGTGAAACCATACCTTTCACACTTAATAACTTTACCAATGGAAGTCTATTTTCATGTAGTGGCACTTTTCAAGTGAAAGAACTTTCATTATTCTATCCTTGATTT
>SNQJ01S0062555.1:1386-17227 GCA_010110895.2 Picea sitchensis
ATATATATATATATATATATATATATATATATATATATAAGATAATATTATTGAATAAAAGTTAATATTGAATTAAAAAGGTGAAAATAAAAAAAATTCAAGTATTTATTTCAAATCTGTTAAGAAATTGTTTTATTTGTAGATTTGAGAGTGGTTAATTCTCGTGTCTAATGAATTTTTCAACACGTTGAATCCATTTTTACATTTAAAAATACAAATAAAACAATAAAAAATTGTGATTTATTACAAATTTATATAACTAAATTCCAACTTAAAAAACAAAAATATAAAAAAGTTAAACAACACCACGACCAAATACATTAAAAATTGTATTTTAATTTCAAAGTCAAACATTTTTTATATTTTAGTATTCTAGCTTCTCTTTTATGCTAAAGAAATGAATTAAAATTTGATAATGAGTGTAAGAGATTACAATATTAAACTTTATTTATTTTGTATATATTAATAATAATAATAATAATAATCTATTTTTAAGGTCACGGCCAAGCCAACACACCAAATTGGTGTATGAGACCCCCTTGTTTGTGGGACAAGGGACCCCCCTTCGCCCAACGATTTGACTGGTAAAGTCTACGAAGGTATACATAACCTACCCCCCTCTGGATTTGAACCTGTGACCTCTTAAGAGGAAACATATGTTCTTAACCATTAGGCCCACTCAGGCTTTATACATTCGGGAAAATGTGATGTGTAATATGTACAATAATTTAAAATACAATATTTTTTTAGTGTACAATTGTATATATTATTATAGTTTAATATTTATAAAAAGAAAATATTTGAATTAAGATTTTGATTTTTTTAATTAAAATTAGTTTAGATTTATTTTAAATTCTATTAAGCGTTGAGAGAGATCAAATTTTTCGAGGTGCAAACATTTTTTCAAGTTTTACACTCTAAAAGAGATTTGCACCTCGAGAGATTTGATCCCTCTGGACGCTTGATAGATCAGGGTTTAAGATGGACCTAGGTTGGTTTATAAATATTATATTATATATTAAAAAATTTAAATATATAAAATGATATGATTTAAAAAAAATGTTATTATAATAATAATATAATTTTAAGGTTAAAATTTAATTATACATATTTATTTATTTGATAAATAAATTAATAATATATTTATATAAATATTGTTGTATGAGACCCCCTCCTCGCAACGATGTTAAAGTCTATGGAGGTAAACATACCCTACCCCCCTCTGGATTTGAACATGTAACGTTTTAAGAGGAAACACTATTTCTTAACCATTAGGATCACTCAAGTTGTTAATTAAAAATTAAAGTTATTTTAAACAAAAACTAGAAAAATACAATTTATACACATACAATAAAGGAAAATAATTTGTTTATTGTAAGTGCGTTAGGGTTTGACGGACAAGGCGAGCTAGGGTTTGATAGTCGTGGCCACATCAGAGAGCAGCATGAGCACCAAAGTGGGGGGGTAAGGGGACCCCCTCATACAAACAGGTAGTGGTGGACAGAGGGAAAGGGACAAGAGGCGTAGTGTTCAAGGCACCAGCAACATGAACCTCGGGATCAGACCCGGGGAAACGAAAAGAAAGAAACCAGGACAAAAACGAGAGCATGGGAGAACAAGTCAAGGAAACTCAGAGTGAGGTGCAACAAACTGCGAAGGCCAACGGGACAGAAGGGTGCAACCTGTGCACGCCCAAAATAGCAATGATACCTAAGGTGATACTGGAGGAGCCACAAACGCAACTCTACAGGGACCAGATGAAGACGCATGCGCTCATATGCAAGTTCATGGGGTTATGGACCATAGAGAAAACTCTACGCAACTGGATCAAATATCACTGGAAGCCAAATGGAGAAGTAGAGCCCCACCTGGGCTCGAAGGGTTTCTTCAAATCAGTCTTCATGAATTTGGAGGATAGGGATAGAGTCTTCGAGGGAGGTCCATACTTCCACGCCCCAGCTAGACTGTACATGCAACCCTGGAAAGAAAACTTCTCCCCAGAAAAAGAGACATTCAAAAATGTACCGGTCTGGTTGAGATTCTATTCATTACCCTTAGACTACTGGTTGCCTTCCACTTTTGAAGCAATAGGAAACAAACTGGGGAAATATGTGAAGACCTCATAAGCCACCGCAAGAATCTGCATAGAGATGGACGTTTCTAGAGCACTCCCAGAAGCCATAAGTCTAGAATTCAGGGATGAGGAATGGATCCAAAACATAGATTACGAATAGATCCGCTTTCGATGCAGAAGATGCCATGAACACATCCACCTGATCAGAGAATGGCCTCTTAATAAAAAGCAGGAAATGACAAACCCTAAAACACAGCAGGATGAAGAAGGGTTTATAACACTGAACCCCAGAAACAGAGCAAGTAAAAAGCAGAATAAAACCTCAACAGGAAATAACCAAGAGACCCGGAAAAACTTGGACGGAAGGGACCAAACAAATAAAGGGGTGGAAGATAAAAATGACTTGGTAAAAGCTCAAGAGGTCAAAGAACAAGCCACAAAAGAGCCTATCGATCGGACAAGTACCAAGATGGCACAGGGGAGTTGCGCAACCCCAATGGATGGAGAAATAAAAGATGACAACACTGCTATGCAAGATGCAGAGGGAGATGCGAAGATGAACCCAAGTGAAGTAGGCACAAAAGACCCTGATCTCAGGGACCTCGTAGAAAGAGAAGGGATAGACCTTCCGAACATATTGGAGCAATGGAAAAGGAAGGGAGTCGACAACGTACCAACAGAACAACTTGACCGCATCCAATACCTATTTCTCCTATGGGAGGAAGCCAAAGCCAGAGGACAAAAACACACACATGGGGAAATAGGACACCTAGGAGTCAAAGTTGGCAAGGGACAACCACAGCTATCACCCAAGCAAACGAGGAGGAAAAAAGGTAGGAAATCAAACAGTGTAGCCCTACAGGAGCTGGGAGTGCCACTGATGAATTTGGGTAAGATCAATAAACTCTTTCCCAACTCCCCCCCACATGTTTAAATGAAGGTCATAACTTGGAATATAAGAGGCCTAAATAGCCCAAGAAAACAAGGAATCCTTAGGACAAAACTAAAGCAGGAACAATCGGATCTCTGTTTCATTCAAGAGACAAAATGCACTACAGAAAGAGTGGAGGCAATCAATAAACAACATTGGCGTAAGTACAAGATGGTAGCCATTGAAAACCACCAAATGGCAGGCAGCTTTCTCACTTTGTGGAACCCACAAATTCTAAATCTAATAGCAGCAGAAGCAACCAGGCACACCCTAACGGTACGCATGCAAATCATTGGAAACACAGAGGAGATTCTCTGTACTAATGTGTATGGGCCCCAAGGGTCAGAGGAAAAGAGAGGAATGATCCGAGACCTAGAAGATATAAAATCCCGATCCACTAACCTCCATTGGATACTGGCAAGGGACTTCAACATCATCACCTCACTTGCGAAGAAGAAAGGAGGTACAAGAAGATTGGATCGGGAGGCAGATGAATTCTCAAAGTTCATAGACACAGCGGAGATGGTAGATCTTAAAACTAAGAATGGCCAATTCACCTAGAACAATAAACGGATGAACCAGTTTCAAGTAGCAACAAGACTCGATAGATTCCTTATTTTGGAGTCAATCATTATGCAGGGGCTAACCTTAGATTGCAACATCCTTCCTTGGGGGGGATCTGATCATTGGCCCGTGCAAATGGAAGCTGGTTTCCAAACAACACCAAAGAATAGACCCTTCAAATTTGAGAAATTCTGGATTGAACACCCGACTTTCAAGGAAAGAATCAAATAGTGGTGGCGGGAGGAGAAACCGGAGAAAGGGACCGGGATGTTCCAACTTTATAAGAAACTTAAGTACATAAAAAATAAGCTCAAAGAGTGGAACAAGGACACCTTTGTGAATATAAACCAAGAGAAAAACAACTTAGAAGGAAAAATGAAAAAACTCCAAGAAACTGGCATGCTAGAAGGCTATACGGAGGAAGAAACACTCTGAGGCTAGCCCAAGATCTTGAGGCGCGATGCCAGCAGGAAGAAACACTCTGGCGTCAAAAGTCCTGTATCCGATGGATAAAGGAAGGAGAGCGGAACACCAAGTTTTTCCATAGAACAACCATGGCAAGAAGAGCCCACAACAAAATCCTGAAGTTCAAGGACCAGGATGGAATCGAACGTGAATCACATCAGGAGATTGAAACCGCTCTGGTTAAACACTTCCACAGGATAGACCAAGAACCCCTCCAAGACAGAATGGAGGCCATTCAAAGGATAACCCAACATATTCCACGCCTGGTCACAGAGTAACAAAACATCTTCCTAAACAAACCTATTAGCACGGAAGAAGTTGACCAGGTGCTCCAAGAAATGCCCAATGGCAAAGCCCCAGGCCTAGATGGCTTCACAGTGGAATTCTTCAAAGCTTGCTGGGAAATCGTCAAACATGACGTCTATAAGGTCAGCCTCAATCATTAAAGCACTAAATGCCACAATGATAACATTAATCCCCAAAGAAAATGAAGCCAAAACCCCTGACAGGTACAGACCTATAGCGCTATGCAATGTGGTTTACAAGATAATCTCCAAAGTCATAGCAAATACATTGAAACCTCTCCTACCTACATTGGTCTCACAAGAACAAGCAGTCTTTGTGGAAGGAAGACAAATAATGGACAACATCATCCAGGCCCACGAGATCATTCACACCTTGAAGCTTCAGAAGAGAGGGGGAATGCTAAATAACTGGACCTAGCAAAAGCTTATGACAAAATTAGCTGGCACTATATGGTCAAGACCTTGGAAGCCTTTGGTTTCACCAAGCACTGGATCGGTTGGATTGTCAGTCTCGTAACCACAACAAGATACTCGCTATTAATCAATGGAGCCCCTGCCAAACCCTTCTAGCCCATGAGAGGTATCAGACAAGGAGACCCGCAATCCCCTTTCTCGTTCATTCTGATGATCGAAGGCCTCAACTGGAGCATAAAGAGCGCAACCGCAACAGGGGAAATAACAGGTCTCAAACCCTTCGAAAATTGCCCTACTTAAACTCACCAACAGTTTGTGGATGATACTTTACTCCATGGCATCCCCGCGGTCAAGGAAGCTAAAGCCTACAAACGAATCCTAGAAGATTTTGGGGAAGCCTCGGGCACTAAGATCAACCATTCCAAGTCGATGATCTTCTTCTTCAATACCAACCCAGCTATCCAAAGGAATTTGACCAACATTCTGGGATTTGAATGGAAGACACTCCCAGCCAAGTACTTGGGGGTTCCACTGACAGACAAAGTGTACAAAATGCAAACTTGGGAAGGAGTAATAAACAATTTACAGGAGCGGGTAAAAAATTGGACGTATAGATCCCTCAATCTAGCCGAAAGATTGATCCTAACCAAGTATGTTTTACAAGCAATCCCAACCTTTATGATGTCTATCTTCCCAACTCCACATGGGATTCTACAAAAAATAAGAGCCATCCAAAGGGACTTCTTGTGGCGAGGCGCGAAAACAAAGAAAAAATGGGCCCTGGTGGCTTGGGAGAAAGTCTGCAAGCTAAAAAAACAAGGAGGCTTGGGGCTACAGGACCCATAAGTGACCAATAACGCCTACGGGGTGAAACTCTAGTGGGGCTGGGTCAAGGAAACTACTACACCTTGGGTAAACCTTTGGAAGGCAAAGTATGCCCCGGACATTCGCGACCAGGAAAAAATCTGCCTTAGAGGAACCAGGGATGGGTCAGCCATTTGGAAACTAGCCTGGTGCAACAAAGCCTGGATTCAAACACAGAGCTTCTAGGAAATCAAGGATGGAAGAACAACTAGATTCTGGGAGGACACTTGGCAACAGGAACCGAAAATGGAGAACCCAGACAGAGAGGCACTCCAACAAGATCTAATAGCGCAAGGTAAAATTAACGTCTACCAATACTGGAAACAGGAAACAGACCACAACAAATGGAGAATCTGGGACAAGATCACTCTGCAGAACAATGATCCACCCGCAACAACAATAAAAGAGGTGGAGGAGGAACTGGGAAGATGGAAAATAGCAGTCATGGAACGAGAGGACCAGCTGAGATGGGGACAAAAAGACGGGGGGGAATTCAACCTGAAGGAATTCCGACACTATATTGCAGACCTAGACCAAGAAGACCTAGCGCAGCAATGGGATAAGCTATGGAACAACACCCAGTGGCCAAAGATAAAAAAATTCCAATGGTTAATACTTCACAACCGCATTCTAACTTGGGAAAACCTAAGGAAAAGGGGATTCATAGGTCCTTCAAGATGTCATCTTTGCCAAGCCTAGGAAGAAACAACGAATCATCTCGTGGATGAATGCGCCTACACTGTAGATCTCTGGGACTGGGTGACAAGTATCTTCCGCCAGTCCAACAGGATTCGAGGTAACATTGATGCAACCATCAATCTTTGGAAAGAGAACTACAACGAACAAGAAGAGGTGAACCTCTGTTGGATACTCACCCCAGGAATGATCATATGGTCGATATGGAAGGAAAGGAACCGACACATTTTCAAAAACCAAAGCTAGCCTGAAGGGAAGATCAAGGAAACAATAATCTGCATGACACGAGATACAATGCAGAGTCGCAACTGCCAGGTAGGTAGAGCACAACCCACTACCCAGGATTCCCGAGTCCTAGAGGCCTTCCGCCTGAACGACGGCCGCAACCCCAATCAGTTCAGACAATCACCGCAACTCCATGTAGGTGAGCGCAACTGGAAGCCACCACCTTTCAGGCTCCCTCAAGTTGAATTTCGACGGGGCGGCGAAAGGCAACCTAGGGCGAACAGGTTTGGAAGGAGTAATCAGGGACAGTAAAGGAAATATCATTCAGCTATACGCTGGGAGTCTAGGCAACTCAACCAACAACGCCGCAGAATTCGAAACCCTGGATATTCTAAGTCGAGAGGGCATGACAAACGCCATAGTGGAAGGAGATTTTGTGTTGGTGATCAACACAGTAAGAAAACTCCAAAACGACACCAAAATGGGCAAAATCCAAAGACATTGGTGATTGGCACACCTACTGCAAAAAATCCAGAAGCACTTGTGGACAGGGATCAAAGTGGAGTTGAACTGGGTTCGGATGTCATCAAATGGACTGGCGGACAGAGTAACGAATGAGGGGGTGGATAACGAAGGTCCAGAACTGGACACAATCTGGAGCAACATCCCGCAAGGTCGATTCCGAACAGATTGCACCCAACTTGCCACAAAGGACTATGACAACAGTAGTAGTACGGAAGATCACTTCAATGGAGGCACAGAAGGAATTGAAGGGCACGTAGGTTCCAGGAAAAATCCGACAACCCACCAATCAAACAAGGTTACAAATGTAGGTACAGATCACACATCAGGTGAAGGCACGACACCACGGTCATGTCAATAGAAAGAAGTACAGAGGTGACCCGTGGGGATGCAGAACAAATTTCCAGCAGGCGGCGAAGTACGAAGGATGAAAAGGTTCACCAGGGTCAAGTACGGGTACACCTCACCCAAGTACCATTACGGGGCGGGGAAATGACTGGCGTACAATGGACAAGGCAAAGCATTGGTGCAGGAATTACGGCACGACCATCAAGTGAACATGCTCTAGAACAGAGGACACGGACCAGAAGGGCCACCTTGAGGAGCAGGCCAGTATTGCAAGGACGAGACTGCAGCCGGGTTGGCTCCATAAAAAAAGGTATAACAGAAAGAGCAACAGACCAGAGCGAAGCAATTACAGGGGCCACCTTACGTACCAAAAAGGGCTGAAGTGGAACAGGAGAAGAACCCAACATAAAAACTACCATATGCAAGCAAAGATGGTACGCATGAAGAAAACCAGCAGCAAGAGAGACCCCCAGGGAACAGAACCTCCGCCAAGCGCCCGGAGGATGACAAGAATCGAACAAGGGACCAAGGAAGCAAAGAGTACCTTCCACGCGCAGGTTGATACAAAGGAAAGACGATCATCAAAAGATGGGAGTGAGAAATTAGCAATGCTCGCAGTGGTAAAGCTTGGACAAAACTAACTTAGGAAGCGGGGGGGATAAGGGACCCATGAGCCACACTGCCCAGAACAACCCTCTACCACGGGACGATGGAGGAGGCCTAGAGAACCAAAATGTTGATAGGTAAGATGTGTGCAGACCAAAAGGAAACCAACAAGACAAAAACCAGGGACCAAAGGAAGGTGTTCATATGTATCCTGAACTGCCTCAGCAACCTGGAGGCGAGCGCCAAAAGACTTGCGGAGGACTAGCAAAGCTAGCAGGAAAAAGTTGAGAGACTGACAGAGCAATTCCATCTTTATCTTCGCTATGTCCACCATATAGATATTACTCCATCCAACAGAAATGGAACCCCAGCGTGCATCAGAAAGATATGCCTGGTGGACTAGAGGGAGGAGAACGAGGCCAAGAAGGAAGGTGATGAAGAGCACCCCATCAACCTGGACTAGCGCAAGACCAGCCCTGGTCAAGGTTCTCAGTGTAGGAGCTAACCCCACTATGCTTATGCTTTCTCTGTTTTCGTTATGTTGTCATTTTTCAAACTGGATTGCGGAGGTTTGGGTCAGTTTCCCACGGTGGCGGCCCAGGCCCACCCTGTTATATTAGACATTGCTCCCCTGGGATCCCAGATCTGGTTTCCGTTTTGGCATATCTCGGGAGTCCCTATATCTTTTTTGTATTATAATTTCCTTCAGTAATATAGATTTTCACACCCGTTTACAAAAAAAAAAAAAGGGAAAATAACTTGTCTTAAATAAGAAATATATTGTTTTATATTGTGGATATAATATTTTTTAAATATACAATGCAACTTTTTTTATGTGAAATATCCATACTCTATTTTTCGCCCCATTTCTCATTTCATATTTCTTGTAACATTAGAGTACATCACGGGGCAACATAAACATATCTAACAAAGATGCAAAGACGCATCACATAAGAGACAATTTCCCATGCATTTCTTACATTTACATCGTTGCACCTTTATCTGTGCAATAAAAAAACCACTACAAAAATTCAATGCTAAATTAATGATAAAATTTCTATATCCGGGCACATTAGAATAAAGGCAGCCCATATGTTTACTTTGTTGCTCAATTGAAGCACACACATTCACAAGTCAATAACCAAATAATCCTCTCGTGGCTAGACAATATTAAAATTTGTGTGCATCATGATCTTTATGTTATCACTCGGCGGGGGCATCTACACCAGCTACCATGAAATGATTTATAACAAACTCTTTAACGTAATAAAAGTGCTCTCAACAAAATACCACAAAAACAATAATTACAACAATAGGAAGAAGCATCGACAAATTAAACACACTGACTTTTATAGTTGAAGAAAGCCCTTCTCTCCTTAAAAACTCAAAGATAGATCTTACTGGTTTTAGAATGTCGAAGTCTGCAAGAAGCAAAAACAAAAATGTGCAATGCTACTCCTTTAATCGAGAAGATATTGCGAGAATCTTTCTTTGATATATATTAGATATATATGTGTGTAATAATTGTTCAAAGTGTAATTTTCACGGGCCTAGTGAACCTTAGGTTGGGTGGCCGAAAACACCCAACTTTCCCAGTCACTGTGTGACATCGACATCTTTCGTTCGGTGGCAAGGCCAAACCAAATTACTCAACTCAGGCTACACTTTCATCTTGTCTCATTTATTACTTAGTTATGCTCATGTTTTTCTTATACTTAACTTCAACAGTAAAGAGAAACCATTCATACACAAGTGCAAATGAAACATGTATGTGGGCGGCCAAATCGACCTAATACCCAAAAGACTTCTTTACATAAAACAGAACAACAATGTGCTGACCCAAGAACTCATGCCACAAGAATAAATATTGTACAAAGGAGCTTTCGCTATGTTACAAAGAACCTATGCAAAAACATTACAACTCGCCTTTGGTGAGCTGCCTTCGTGCGCCCTTCCTTTGCCGCTACAGTCGAACGAAACTCTTCATACTTCGTCTATGAAGTGCATGTGGTTCTTCCTTAGTGTGCCTACCCCCTTGCTTGGTTCAGGCTTTTCTTTGCCTCAGACTGGAGTGACCTCCCTTCGCTACCACATTTTGTTTGTTCCAACAACTCCCTTTAAAGAAGACTTGCTCAAACCTACTCTTCAGTTCTGCCTCCCCAAGGCAGATCAAGTCACCCACAGGGTTGACTTGGCTCCTTGGGAGGAGCTCGGCCTTGCTTCTTGGTCACTACCTTAGAACTCCTAACCTATGATAATGAGGAATATATCCCACTCCACCCTTATCTACCTCCAAATGAATTTCCTACCTTGTCTTATATAGGCACTCTGCTTCAACCGACATGCCCCTTCACCTTGGAGTCGATGCATCCCTTGGTCGTTTTGTCCACTTAGAGAATCAGGTCAACTTGCCAAAGGGCGCACTCCCTTACCTGGGTGTGCTCTTACTTACCCGAATCATTCAACCTTCATTTATGGGCGCCCAAGTCAAGTTCATGCCCCTTTTTCGGTCTGTCCCTTGGCCAAGCGTCCAATGCATGTTTTCCCTTCGTTTGGTCAGCTTCCATTGGCACAACACATGCCCAAGGCATCCAATATTCCCAACTCAAGTTCTGCATTCATCTGGTTGGTTGGACACCTTCCTTGTCGAAGCGTCTAACCAGTGCCAACCAACCAACTCATTCTTTCGGTGGGGCACCCAATTTCCATGAAGCGCCCACCTTGCCCACATCTTTGGTCAATTCTTTGCCTTGACGTCCATCGCAAGCAACCATTGGTGAAGTCGTACTTGGCACGACACATGCTCAAGGAGCCTAACTTCTCCATATAACAAGTCCTTCGACTTCAACAACCAAACCGAGTGCTCTCTTTCCCAACTCATCCGTATAAGTTTGTGATGGAGGAGCGTGCGCACTCAAGTCAACTCCTGAGGCATTACACCCTGCCCCACTCAAAATCATTGTCATCCTGGCAATCTAAAAATTTCTAAGTGTTAAACCGTGACGAACAATTTCACACATACTCCAACCATCTCATCATGTCTCCGCACACCGCATATGCATCCATTTCTTGAACATGTTGGGTGATCAATCCAACTTCGCGCCCAATCGGTGAAAGTGCACTTCCTCACAATGCCCCTAGTTGTTTATGTCCATCGTTCACCATGTGCTCAACCCAAAAACACCAAGGCAAGATTGCACTTGCCCCTTAGCTACTATCTTCGTTCAACTTTATTGAGAATTCCTCTGGAACAACCAAGTGTTGCACAAACAAATTGATGTGCTCATAAAGTCTGACCCCTTTGCCATGTCGTTGTGCATTAGCTTGTCCAACTATTGGATTATTTTGGTGATCCATCCTACCATCTAATCACCTACACGATGGCACACCTCTATGTCAAATTGATCTCCTCTTATTCACCACTTGACTCTTCCATGCAATAGCTCACCAAGGCAAACTCCCTTTCCCTGTCATGCTGCAATGTCACTCCAAAACAAATTCTTCATTAGCTTCATTTATGTTGCGAAATTCGTTGTCACTTTCTCCTATCATTGTACCAAGCTCATCTCACGTCCAATATCTTCAAATCCTCAAGGACATCACCACATGTATACGACCTATGCGACCAACCAAATTCACTCTCTTTACTCATCCCACAAATTGTAGGATCCTCAGGACTGCCTCGTCGTTGCTACAATCGTTCCCTCCATGGAACCATTGTTTGCTTTGATAAGTCTTCCCAGGTCAAGTATGAGCTTGGCTTCATCGGTCAACCTCCCCTCTTCTTCGTAGCTTGTCAATGAAACGATCCAAGTGCACAAGTCTTGCACATCCAGTAGTCACTACCACATTGCTCTTCATTTGTGTTTTGTTTCATCTTGTATGTACGATCCTCCAATCTGTATAAGCCCACAAACTGCCTTCACAAGTTTCTCAATGTACTGTCCAAATGGTTCCAAGTAGAACGAGTCACCCAAAGACTTCCATGCCAAAACACGTTCGAGCCAATTTCTCCATCAATTCCAACAAACGATCCTTGGATCTCTGAGTCATTCTGTGATCATCCACAAGTATCCTAAGAATGCCTTGTTTATCCCATGTCCCATAACCATAGGTAGGAGTGCATCACCCAATCCACTCAGTCTGCATTCTAACCCATCTCGGTTGTCTATCAACAGTTCCCTTGGTCGACTCCTTGTTGCCTTCGTTCGCCTCTTGGAACAAAACATCTTGCCTCTGCTAAGACATTTCATCGTTTCGATTTCCATTGTGATGGTTGAGTCACCTCATGACCCAACCAATGTGTTTAAGGAACTTATGCACCAAAGTGCCTCATCCAACCTCCTCTCAAACGAAACGCATGTCTCCCTGCCTTTTTCGTCACAACGATCCCTTAAATGCACTTCACAAGAGAGTTAGACAACAACCCAACTCGTCCCCATCTCTGTCACCAAATATGTCTAAGCCCACTTCTTCATCTTTCCCAAGCATGATGTTATAAGTCCTCGTCTGCATCTACTTCCCTCGAGGTGCTTTGAATTGTTTGTGACTCCAGTGAAGATCCAAACACTTGAAACTCGCCAATTATGTGGTGGAAGTTGGTCACCTTGTCTTCGATCAAGTCTCCATGTCTCCCCTCAAGGAAACTAACAAAAAAATCCAGATCTTGCCAGGAGCTTGAAACGATCATACTTGTTCATGTCATCTTCGAAAACCTCATGGTTCAATCCTTCATACTGTCACAAGTCTGCAACTTGTCTGAACCACCAACTTTGATTTCACAAATGGACCTCCTTATTGTGGCCCAAGGAAAGTTCAATTTTTTGGCTAAGTCAAAGAATTATGGTGAGCCCAGCCACACGCTCCCACCAATTCGTTGTCTAAAACCTCAGTTTTACTTCGTCACCAAAGTGCCAAGTTCAATGACACACTCTGTTGCATCTATCTGTCTCTGCAACCAAACGTCTGTAACAACAAGACCCAACATCTATGTATAGTGAAGTCCAATAAAGACTCGTCTCGACAATGTGTGTCCAACCTATTCACATCAAGCCTTCAACCCAACTCAAGGATACCCAAAAATTCGTCAAGTAACCTTCTCCATGCATTCAATTGAACCCAATTTCTTTGTCAATTATCTTCGCGCCCTGAAATTCTTTTGCACAAGGACACCATGCATAAATCCTTCGATCGTTAAGTCACATGCTATTAACCAACTTCCATGACTCTACAACAAGTCACCTCATCCGAAAGATGCAATCGTTGTTCGCAACCCAATTGACTCAATTGTTATCTTCGACAGTGCAGGACACGAAGTTGGAACGGTGGAAAATGTGCTCAGTTGATTGCACTGCGACCAAAACTTCATTTTTCTACCTCAAGTCACAATGGTGACCAAATCGTCCATCAAACCAACTTCTACAGGCTGCTCTAATGTGCGCTTTGATACCACATGTCACTACAGTGACAGTGGTGAAGAGATCATCGACCCTTCTCCAAAGTTTGAACGAATCGACTATGATATCATCTGTCACGGGCCTGGCGAACCTCCGGTTGGGCAGCTGAAAACACCCAACATTCCCAATCATCATGTGACACCGACGTCTTTCATTCGGCGACAAGGCCAAATTGAATTACTCAACCTAGGTTGCGACTTCATCTTGTCTTGTTTATTACTTTCTTATGTTCGTGTTTTTCTTATACTTAGCTTCAACAATAAAGAGAAACCATTCATACACAAGTGCAAATGAAACATGTATGTGGGTGACCAAACAATGTGATGAGCCAAACACTCGTGCCACACGAAGAAGGATTGTACAAAGGAGATTTCGCTCTATTACAAAGAACCTGTGTGAAAACATTACAAATCATATTCGATGAGTTGCCTTTGTGCGCCCTTCCTTCGTTGCTACATTCGAATGAAACTCTTCATACTTCATCTCTGC
Organism: Picea sitchensis; assembly: GCA_010110895.2. NCBI lineage: Eukaryota > Viridiplantae > Streptophyta > Pinopsida > Pinales > Pinaceae > Picea > Picea sitchensis. The sequence continues at coordinate 15,346 of SNQJ01S0062555.1, forward strand.
AATGCCTGTGGTTCTTCCTTAGTGTGCCTATCCCCTTGCTCAGTTCAGAATTGTCTTTGCCTCAAACTGGAGCGACCTCCCTTCGCTACCATAGTTCGTTTGTTCCAACAAATCCCTTCAAGAAAGACTTTCCCATACCTGCTCTTTGGTTTTGCCTCCCCAAGGCAGCCCAGGTCGCCCACCAGGGTCGACTTGGCTCCTTGTGGGGAGCTCGCCCTTCCTTCTTGGTCGCTACCTCAGAACTCCCAACTTGCGATAATGAAGAATATCTCCCACTCCAACTTTTCCTGTCTCTAAATGACTTTCATCCCTTGGCTAATATAGGCTCTTTGCCTCAACCGACGTGCCCCTTCACCATGGAGCCAACGTGTCCCTTGGTCGTTTTGCCCACTTAGCGAATCGGGTTGACTTGTCAAAGGATGCACTCCCTTACCTGTGCACGCTATTACTTAGCCGACTCGTTCAACCTTCATTTTTGGGTGCCAAATTCAAGTTCATGCCCCTTTTTCAGTTCATCCCTTGGCCAAGAGTCCAATGCACATTTTTCCTTTGTTTGGTCATCTCCCTTGGCACAGCGTGCGCCCAAGGCATCCAAGCTTCCCAAACCAAGTTCTTCGTTCATTTAGTTGGTTGGGCACCTTCGTTACCGAAGCATCTAACCAACGCCAACCAACCAACATCGTTTCGGTGGGGCACCCAGCTTCCATGGAGCACCCACCTTGATCACATCTTCAGTCAAGTCCTTTCCTTAACGTCTGTCGCAAACAACCATTGGTGAAGTTGTCCTTAGCACGATGCATGCTGAAGGAGACTGACTTTGCCATATAACAAGTCCTTTGTCTTCAACAACCGAATCGAGCGCTCTCTTGCCAAGCTCATCCATCTAAATTTGTGATGGAGGAGCGCACGCGCTTAGGTCAACTCCTGAGGCGTTACAGTAATGGAGCGGATCTTGGGTTTATTTTTTATTTTTTTTTACGAAAACGGTTATAGATTATATTAGAGAGGTGGCAAAGCAACATATTCAGTTACAAAATGCCCCGAGTTTCTTCGGGCCTACAGATCAAAATACAAAATGTTATGCACCGTTGTTTCAGCATAAGATCTAGCGTTGTTTCAGCATAATTTCCAGCACTTTGTTCCCCATCGCTGTGTTTCAGCATATGTAACAATACTGTGTTTCAGCAACTGTTCCAGCACTGTGTTTCAGCATATGTAACAACACTGTGTTTCAGCTGTTACGGCACTTTGTTTCAGCATAAGATCCAGCTCTGTTTCAGCACTATGATTCAGCATATGTGTTCCAGCATCTGTGTTCCAGCATCTGAGTTCCAGCATCTGTGTTTCAACATCTGTGTTCCAGTTTTGTTTCAGCATTATGTTCCAGCTCTGTTACAGCACTGTGTTTCAGCATCTGTTTCAGCTCTGTTTCAGCACTGTGTTTCAGCATCTGTGTTCCAGCATTTGTGTTCCAGCATTTGTGTTCCAGCACCTGTGTTCCAGCATCTATGTTTCAGCATCTGTGTTCCAACTCTATTACAACACTGTGTTTCAGCATCTGTTCCAGCACTGAGTTTTAGCAACTGTTCCAGCATTGTGTTTCAGCATAATGACTTTTACAACACAAGATTACTTATTTTCCTCCTGGCTCCAGTTGTTGTTCATTTGGGCCATCTTAGCCTCCAGTTGTGCCATCCTCTTCATTAAATTCTCGGTCCTTTGGAAGAGTGCCCTTGAGTTGCGATGGGTCATGGGATTTCCACATTTTCAGTGATGCCATTGACTGACAGCGCTCCAGCATCCAACAGAACGCCTTTATTGGCTTCTTTATCAGCATTTTGATTTAAGTCCCTTAAAACGTGATAGCAATGATAGGTGTTCA
>SNQJ01S0062555.1:22456-40841 GCA_010110895.2 Picea sitchensis
TCAACTACCCATGTGCTATCATTTTCATAATGTGGTCTTGTTGAATCAACTATACACATGTTATCATTTTCATGCCCTAATCTGGTTGGAACAACTACACATGTACTATCATGTCTAATAATATATGGCCTAATATTATTAACAAGGAAGTTTATATGACATTTGCTCCCTAACATGATAAATATTTTCATACCTTGTTCTTGTAAAATCAACTACCCATGTGGTATCAAGGCCTATGGTATCTATGAAAATTCCATGAATCCTTTAAATTGAGTATAAGATAAAGAATAGGAGGAGGCAACCTTTAGTACTATACACAACAAATTCCATGCATCCTTTAAATTGAGTATAAGATAAAGAATACGAGGAGGTAACCTTTAGTACTATACACAACAAAATAGGGAACCAAAATAAACATGCTCCTTTTTTTTTTCCAATAGAAAATTTGCTCAATTATATTAGTAAATATAATTTGTTTACATCTTCAAAATCCATGACTAGGATCGATACAAGAGACAGACAATCCCAAAATGTAGAGGCTAGGGAAACTATACACCAATCCCCTTATACCATATTCCAATCGCATGCAAAAGGACCAAAAAGGATCTAGAAGAGATCTTCATAACAAACAAAATCTGAACCATCTGAGTGAAAAAAAATTGTCTATGATATACTCAGAAATAGTCTATAGATAAGTATCAAGCTATCTAATATAGAACTCTAACTGATAAAGACTAATGACTTAGTAAAGACTAAGATATCGCTTGGGACCTTCAATCCCATTAATCCATTGGTAAAAAGTGATTCGACCTTCTGGTTCCCTCAATGCCAACTTTGAAAGATGGTCGACTTCCACATTAAATTCTCTGTAGATGTGCTCAAAACTGATATCATGGAAGGATTTGATTAAATCCTTTACTCTAGATTTCTAGCCCTCAATAGTACTTGACTGTAATCTTCCTCTATTGGATAGCCAATCAATCACTACTTTAGAATCGCCCAGGACTTGTAGTCCATGGAAAGATAGATGTGAAGCCAACTTGAGAGTTGCCCATACTCCTAGTAACTCAACTCTAGTATTTGTTCCACCCCCACAATTAAAAACCCATCTATATGTTGTTAAGTCTAGGGTTTTTATGACTCCACCAACCCCACACTTATGGCCATCCAGCTAGGTAGCTCCATCAAACCATGCTGTGGTAGTATTCCTTTGCAAAGGAATCATAATAATTCGCACAGGGGTAGGATTTTGAGTTGTCAATTGTCTTTTCTAAAGGCCCAAGGTTTTATAAATCATTGTGTGGATAGATGGCTTAATCTCCTCGAAAATTGTTGAGTTCCTCTCTAACCAAATAAACCAACAAATGTGGGCAACAATCAATGTAGGGACATAATTTTCCTCCATCCAGATTTTAAAACAGTCAGTCAGGGTGTTCCCATTCCAACAATTTTTGAAACTTTGTATCGTGACCAATCTCTCCCAAACTGATTTAGTGAAAGAGCAGTGAATGAAGAGATGATTGATGTTTTCAATATCTTGATAACAAATATGAAAACGACTAGGTCCTTCCCAACCTCTAGTTTGTAGATTTTCCCAGGTTAATATCTTATCCTCCGCTGCCAACCAGATAAACAATTAGATTTTGAGTTGCAGGTCCCATTTCCATTGTGTTTGTCTCCACCCTCTAGCTTTAGATAAACCTTGAGTTGATAATAAAGCAAGATAAGTATTCTTTACAGTGAGGGATCTTGAATTATCGCCTCCGATCCACAGAAGTTCATCTTCGAAATCTTGGAGGTAGGCACCGGAATTGATAAGAGCCCTCCAAAACTGGTTCCATTATGCTTCTAAATCTCTTGAAAGGCCTAAATCTGTACTGGATATCCAAAAGGAGGAGGAGTGATGGTCAATATGCCTCCTAGCCTTCAAGAGAGAGGTGATATTGCGCTTTTTTAATTTAGACAGAAGATTTAAAGAAAGGAAAGACTTGTCACCCATTCCTAAGATTTTGTCTTTGCCAAGAGCAATAAGATGACCCAAACTTGACGACCAACTTAACCAATGTGTAATCAAGTGCACTGATTTCAGTAGACCTTTCCAGATTTTGGATGTCGTATTCAGGTGGAAAGTATAAACATGCTCCTTGAAATCACAATATAGCTATTTCTACATATTTTGTCATTGACATTTTGGTTTAGCTATGTCCAACTACAAAAATATTACATGCTAATACACATATGTCCATATCTTGGGTATGGATGATGTGATTCCATATAATACAACCATGGAAAAATGGTTGGAGCATTTATGTTTATGATTGTGGCTGTATTTGTGGAGATTAGTTAACAATGTATATGTAAATTACGTAATAAATTTATTACAAAATTTGTTATATATGTTATTGTTAATTTTATATTTTGAAATTATAGTTTTATTATAAAGATTATAGGTACATTGTCACTCATTTTCAAAGAAGTTGTACAACATCCTCAATTTCATCTCCATCTATAATTTTTTTTTTTGGTATTGTTATTTGGTATAAAAATTGACACATAAATCCTATTGATTTTCAAAAGATCAAAAGAGCATTGACATATGGTTTCATCTACACTCTAAAGTTTATGTTCCACTCAAAGTATAGATTCACTGCAAAGTATAGTTCACTTTTTTTTAACCTCAAATATTGAGAGAAACCATTTTGCACAAGCATCCTAATAAGTGCAATGTGGTATCTTTTTATTTCTTATCTACTCATCTTTCTCCAATCCTCTCCTGGGACAAGTCTTGGCATACTAACTTCCTTTATATTGGAGACATTTTAAATGTTTCCGTTTTCATTTTTCATATCTTCTTTCTCAAGTTGTGTTAACCAAGTTTTTTTAATTTTAGTAAAATGTTCTCGATATGATTAAAATACGAAACAAAGTACAATACTTGCATTTAAAAAAAAAAGTTGTAACAACATCCTCCACGAGCATAATGTCAATAGTTATAAGTCCTAATCAACTAATCAAAATGAATGTCACACATGACCACACAAACAAATGTTAAGATAACACAAGCTAATAAACCCAAGATCTGCTCCATTACTGTAATGCCTCAGGAGTTGACCTAAGCGCGTGCGCTCCTCCATCACAAACTTAGATGGATGAGCTTGGCAAGAGAGCGCTCGATTTGGTTGTTAAAGACGAAGGACTTGTTATATGGTGAAGTCAGGCTCCTTCAGCATGCATCGTGTCAAGGACGACTTCACCAATGGTTGTTTGCGACAGACGTTAAGGAAAGGACTTGACTGAAGAAGTGATCAAGGTGGGTGCTCCAAGGAAGCTGGGTGCCCCACCGAAACGATGAGTTGGTTGGTTGGCGTCGGTTAGATTCTTCGGCAGCGAAGGTGCCCAACCAACTAAATGAATGAATAACTTGGTTTGGGAAGCTTGGATGCCTTGGGCACACACTGTGCCAAGGGAGCTGACCAAACGAAGGCAAAATGTGCATTGGACTCTTGGCCAAGGGATGAACCGAAAAAGGGGCATGAACTTGACTTTGGCACCCAAAAATGAAGGTTGAACGAGTCGACTAAGTAATAGCGTGCACAGGTAAGGGAGTGCATCCTTTGACAAGTCAACCCGATTCGCTAAGTGGACAAAACGACCAAGGGACATGTTGGCTCCATGGTGAAGGGGCACGTCGGTTGAGGCAAAGAGCCTATATTAGCCAAGGGATGAAAGTCATTTAGAGACAGGAAAAGTTGGAGTGGGAGATATTCTTCATTATCGCAAGTTGGGAGTTCTGAGGTAGTGACCAAGAAGGAAGGGCGAGCTCCCCCCAAGGAGACAAGTTGACCCTGGTGGGTGACTTGAGCTGCCTTGGGGAGGCAAAACCAAAGAGTAGGTATGGGAAAGTCTTTCTTGAAGGGATTTGTTGGAACAAATGAACTATGGTAGCGAAGGGAGGTCGCTCCAGTTTGAGGCAAAGACAATTCTGAACTAAGCAAGGGGATAGGCACACTAAAGAAGAACCACAGGCATTGCAGAGACGAAGTATGAAGAGTTTCATTCCACTGTAGCGACGAAGGAAGGGCGCACAAAGGCAGCTCACCGAACATGATTTGTAATGTTATCGCACAGGTTCTTTGTAATAGAGCAAAAGCTCCTTTGTACAATCCTTCTTTGTGTGGCACGAGTGTTTGGCTCATCACATTGTTTGGTCGCCCACATACATGTTTCATTTGCACTTGTGTATGAATGGTTTCTCTTTATTGTTGAAGCTAAGTATAAGAAAAACATGAACATAAGAAAGTAATAAACAAGACAAGATGAAGGCGCAACCCAGGTTGAGTAATTCAATTTGGCCTTGTCGTCGAATGAAAGACATCGATGTCACACGATGATTGGGAATGTTGGGTGTTTTCAGCTGCCCAACCGGAGGTTCGCCATGCCTGTGACAGGTGGTATCATAGTGGATTCGTTCAAACTTTGGAGAAGGGTCGATGATCTCTTCACCACTGTCACTGTAGTGACCTGTGGTATCAAAGCGCACATTAGAGCAGCCTACAGAAGTTGGTTTGATGGACGATTTGGTCACCATTGTGACTTGAGGTAGAAAAATGAAGTTTTGGTCGCAGTGCAATCAACTGAGCACATTTTCCACCGTTCCAACTTCGTGTCCTGCACTGTCGAAGATAACAATTGAGTCAATTGGGTTGCGAACAACGATTGCATATTTCGGATGAGGTGACTTGTTGCAGAGTCGTGGAAGTTGGTTAATAGCATGTGACTTAACGATCGAAGGATTTATGCATGGTGTCCTTGTGCAAAAGAATTTCATGGCGCAAAGATAATTGATGAAGAAATTGGGTTCAATTGAATGCATGGAGAAGGTGACTTGACAGATTTTTGGGTATCCTTGAGTTGGGTTGAAGGCTTGATGTGAATAGGTTGGACACACATTGTCGAGACAAGTCTTTATTGGACTTCACTATACATAGATGTTGGGTCTTGTTGTTGCAGACTTTTGGTTGCAGAGACAGAAAGATGTGACAGAGTGTGACATTGAACTTGGCACTTTGGTGACAAAGTAAAATTGAGGTTTTAGACAATGAATTGGTAGGAGTGTGTGGCTGGGCTCATCGTAATTCTTTGACTTAGCCAAAAAATTGAACTTTCCTTGGGCCACAATAAGGAGGTCCATTTGTGAAATCAAAGTTGGTGGTTCAGACAAGTTGCAGACTTGTGACAGTATGAAGGATTGAACCACGAGGTTTTCAAAGATGACGTGAACAAGTATGATCATTTCAAGCTCTTGGCAAGATCTGGATTTTTTCATTAGTTTCCTTGAGGGGAGACATGGAGACTTGACCGAAGACAAAGGTGACCAACTTCCACCACATAATTGGCGAGTTTCAAGTGTTTGGATCTTCATTGGAGTCACAAACAATTCTGAGCGCCTCGAGGGAAGCAGATGCAGACGAGGACTTATAACATCATGCTTGGGAAAGATGAAGAAGTGGGCTTAGACATATTTGGTGGCAGAGATGGGGAGGAGTTGGGTTGTTGTCTAACTCTCTTGTGACGTGCATTGAAAGGATCATTATGACGAAAAAGGCAGGGAGACACGCGTTTCGTTTGAGAGGAGGTTGGATGAGGCACTTTGGTGCATAAGTTCCTTAAACACATTGGTTGGGTCATGAGGTGACTCAACTGTCGCAATGGAAATCCAAACGATGAAATGTCTTAGCAGAGGCAAGATGTTTTGTTCCAAGAGGCGAATGAAGGAAACAAGGAGTCGACCAAGGGAACTGTTGATAGACAACCGAGATGGGTCAGAATGCAGACTGAGTGGATTGGGTGATGCACTCCTACCTATGGTTATGGGACATGGGATAAACAAGGCGTTCTTAGGATACTTGTGGATGATCACATAATGACTCAGAGATCCAAGGATCGTTTGTTGGAATTGATGGAGAAATTGGCTCGAACGTGTTTTGGCATGGAAGTCTTTGGGTGACTCGTTCTACTTGGAACCATTTGGACAGTACATTGAGAAACTTGTGAAGGTAGTTTGTGGGATTATATAGATTGGAGGATCGCACATACAAGATGAAACAAAACACAAATGAAGAGCAGTGTGGTAGTGACTGTTGGATGTGCAAGACTTGTGCACTTGGATCGTTTCATTGACAAGTGACGAAGAAGAGGGGAGGTTGACCGATGAAGCCAGGCTCATACTTGACCTGGGCAGACTTATCAAAGTGAACCATGGTTCCATGGAGGGCACGATTGTAGCAACGATGAGGTAGTCCTGAGGATCCTACAACTTGTGGGATGAGTAAAGAGAGTGAATTTGGTTGGTCACATAGGTGGTATACATGTGGTGATCTCCTTGAGGATTTGAAGATATTGGACGTGAGATGAGCTCGGTACAATGATAGGAGAAAGTGACAATGGATTTCACAACATAAATGAAACTAATGAAGAATTTGTTTTGGAGTGACATTGCAGCATGACGGGGCAAGGGAATTTGCCTTGGTGAGCTATTGCATGGAAGAGTCAAGTGGCGAATAGGAGGAGATCAATTTGACATGGAGGTGTGCCATCGTGTAGGTGATTAGATGGTAGGATCGATCACCAAAATAATCCAATAGTTGGACAAGCTAATGCACAACAACATGGCAAAGGGGTCATACTTTATGAGCACATCAATTTGTTTGTGCAACACTTGGTTGTTCCAAAGGAATTGTCAACAAAATTGAACAAAGCTAGTAGCTAAGGGGCAAGTGCAATCTTGCCTTGGTGTTTTTGGGTTGAGCACATGGTGGACGATGGACATAAACAACTAGGGGAATTTTGAGGAAGTGCACTTTCACCGATTGGGTGCGAAGTTGGATTGATCACCCAACATGTTCAAGAAATGGATGCATATGCGGTGTGCGGAGACATGATGAGATGGTTGGAGTATGTGTGAAATTGTTCGTCATGGTTTAACACTTAGAAATTTTTAGATTGCCAGAATGACAATGACTTTGAGTGGGGCAGGGTGTAATGCCTCAGGAGTTGACTTGAGCACACACGCTCCTCCATCACAGACTTATAAGGATGAGTTGGGAAAGAGAGCACTCGGTTTGGTTGTTGAAGTCGAAGGACTTGTTATATGGAGAAGTTAGTCTCCTTGAGCATGTGTCGTGCCAAGTACGACTTCACCAATGGTTGCTTGTGATGGACGTCAAGGCAAAGAATTGACCAAAGATGCGGGCAAGGTGGGCGCTTCATGGAAATTGGGTGCCCCACCGAAAGAATGAGTTGGTTGGTTGGCACTGGTTAGACGCTTCGACAAGGAAGGTGTCCAACCAACCAGATGAACGCAGAACTTGAGTTGGGAATATTGGACGCCTTGTGTTGTGCCAAGGGAAGCTGACCGAACGAAGGGAAAACATGCATTGGATGCTTGGCCAAGGGACAGACCGAAAAAGGGGCATGAACTTGACTTGGGCGCCCATAAATGAAGGTTGAATGATTCGGGTAAGTAAGAGCACGCCCAGGTAAGGGAGTGCACCCTTTGACAAGTTGACCTGATTCTCTAAGTGGACAAAATGACCAAGGGATGCATCGACTCCAAGGTGAATGGGCATGTCGGTTGAAGCAGAGTGCCTATATAAGCCAAGGGAGGAAAGTCATTTGAAGGCAGACAAGGTTGGATTGGGAGATATTATTCATTATCATAGGTTAGGAGTTATGAGGTAGTGACCAAGAAGCAAGGCCGAGCTCCTCCCAAGGAGCCAAGTCGACCCTGTGGGTGACTTGATCTGCCTTGGGGAGGTAGAACCGAAGAGTAGGTTTGAGCAAGTCTTCTTTAAAGGGAGTTGTTGGAACAAACGAAATGTGGTAGCGAAGGGAGGTCACTCCAGTCTGAGGCAAAGAAAAGTCTAAACCGAATAAGGGGGTAGGCACACTAAGGCAGAACCACATGCACTTCATAGACGAAGTATGAAGAGTTTCGTTCGACTGTAGTGACAAAGGAAGGGCGCATGAAGGCAACTCACCGAAGGCGAGTTGTAATGTTTTTGCATAGGCTCTTTGTAACATAGCGAAAGCTCCTTTGTACAATATTTATTCTCGTGGCATGAGTTCTTGGGTCGACACGCTGTTGTTCTGTTTTATGTAAAGAAGTCTTTTGGGTATTAGGTCAGTTTGGCCGCCCACATACACATTTTATTTGCACTTGTGTATGAATGGTTTCTCTTTACTATTGAAGTTAAGTATAAGAAAAACATGAGCATAACTAAGTAATAAATGAGACAAGATGAAAGCATAGCCCGAGTTGAGTAATTTGGTTTGGCCTTGCCACCGAACGAAAGATGTCGATGTCACACAGTGATTGAGAAAGTTGGGTGTTTTCGGCCACCCAACCAAAGGTTCGCTAGGCCCGTGAAAATTACACTTTGAACAATTATTACACACATATATATCTAATATATATCAAAGAAAGCTTCTCGCAATATCTTCTCGATTAAAGGAGTAGCGTTGCACATTTTTGTTTTTGCTTCTTGCAGACTTCGACATTCTAAAACCAGTAAGATCTATCTTTGAGTTTTTAAGGAGAGAAGGGTTTTCTTCAACTATAAAAGTCAGTGTGTTTAATTTGTCGATGCTTCTTCCTATTGTTGTAATTATTGTTTTTGTGGTGTTTTGTTGAGAACACTTTTATTACGTTAAAGAGTTTGTTACAAATCATTTCATGGTAGCTAGTGTAGATGCCCCCACTGAGTGATAACATAAAGATCATGATGCACACAAATTTTTATAATGTCTAGCCACGAGAGGATTATTTGGTTATTGACTTGTGAATGTGTGTGCTTCAATTGAGCAACAAAGTAAACATATGGGCTGCCTTTATTCTAATGCACCCGGATATAAAATTTTTATCATTAATTTAGCATTGAATTTCTGTAGTGGTTTTTTTATTGCACAAATAAAGGTGCAACGATGTAAATGTAAGAAATGCATGGGAAATTGTCTCTTATGTGATGCGTCTTTGCATCTTTGTTAGATATATTTATGTTGCCCCATGATGTACTCTAATGTTACAAGAAATATGAAATGAGAAATGGGACGAAAAATAGAGTATGGATATTTCACATAAAAAAAGTTGCATTGTATATTTAAAAAATATTATATACACAATATAAAACAATATATTTCTTATTTAAGACAAATTATTTTCCTTTTTTTTTTTGTAAACGAGTGTGAAAATCTATATTACTGAAGGAAATTATAATACAAAAAAGATACAGGGACTCCCGAGATATGCCAAAACGGAAACCAGATCTGGGATCCCAGGGGAGCAATGTCTAATATAGCAGGGTGGGCCTGGGCCGCCACCGTGGGAAACCGACCCAAACCTCCGCAATCCAGTTTGAAAAATGACAGCATAACGAAAACAGAGAAAGCATAAGCATAGTGGGGTTAGCTCCTACACTGAGAACCTTGACCAGGGCTGGTCCTGCGCTAGTCCAGGTTGATGGGGTGCTCTTCATCACCTTCCTTCTTGGCCTCGTTCTCCTCCCTCTGGTCCACCAGGCGTATCTTTCTGATGCACGCTGGGGTTCCATTTCTGTTGGCTGGAGTAATATCTATATGGTGGACATAGCGAAGATAAAGATGGAATTGCTCTGTCAGTCTCTCCACTTTTTCCTGCTGGCTTCGCTGGTCCTCCGCAAGTCTTTTGGCGCTCGCCTCCAGGTTGCTGAGGCAGTTCAGGATACCTGTGAGCACCTTCCTCTGGTCCCTGGTTTTTGTCTTGTTGGTTTCCTTCTGGTCTGCACACATCTTACCTATCATGATTTTGGTTCTCTAGGCCTCCTCCATCGTCCTGTGGTAGAGGGTTGTTCTAGGCAGTGTGGCTCCTGGGTCCCTTATCCCCCCCGCTTCCTGAGTTAGTTTTGTCCAAGCTTTACCACTGCGAGCGTTGTTAATTTCTCACTCCCATCTTTTGATGATCGTCTTTCCCTTTGTATCAACCTACGTGTGGAAGGTACTCTTTGCTTCCTTGTCCGCTTGTTCAATTCTTGTCATCCTTCGGGTGCTTGGTGGAGGTTCTGTTCCCTAGGGGTCTCTCTTGCTACTGGTTTTCTTCATGCGTACCATCTTCGCTTGCATATGGTAGTTTTTATGTTGGGTTCTTCTCCTGTTCCACTTCACCCCTTTCTGGTACGTAAGGTGGCCCCTGTAATTGCTTTGCTCTGGTCTATTGCTCTTTCTATTATACCTTTTTTTATGGAGCCAACCCGGCTGCGGTCTCGTCCTTGCAATCCTGGCCTACTCCTCAAGGTGGCCCTTCTAGTCCGTGTCCTTTGTTCTAGAGTGTGTGCACTTGATGGCCGTGCCGTAATTCTTGCGCCAATGCTTTGCCTTGTCCACTGTACACCAGTCATTTCCCCACCCCGTAATGGTACTTGGGTGAGGTGTACCGGTACTTGACCCTGGTGAACCTTTTCATCCTTCGTACTTCGCCACCTGCTGGAAATCTGTTCTACATTCCCACGAGTCACCACTGTACTTCTTTCTATTGACAGGACCGTGGTGTCGTGTCTTCGCCTGATGTGTGATCTGTACCTGCATTTGTAACCTTGTTTGATTGGTGGGTTGTCGGATTCTGCCTGGAACCTACGTGCCCTTCAATTCCTTCTGCGCCTCCATTCTTGAAGTGATCTTCCATACTACTATTGTTGTCATAGTCCTTTGCGGCAAGTTGGGTGCAATCTGTTCGGAATCGACCTTGCGGGATGTTGTTCCAGATTGTGTCAAGTTCTGGACCTTCGTTATCCACCCCCTCATTCGTTACTCTGTCCGCCAGTCCATTTGATGACATCCGAACCCAGCGCAACTCCACTTTGATCCCTGTCCGCAAGTGCTTCTAGATTTTTTGCAGTGGGTGTGCCAATCGCCAGTGTCTTTGGATTTTGCCCATTCTGGTGCCGTTTTGGAGTTTTCTTACTGTGTTGATCACCAACACAAAATCTCCTTCCACTATGGCGTTTGTCATCCCCTCTCGACTTAGAATCTCCAGGGTTTCAAATTCTGTGGTGTTGTTGGTTGAGTTGCCCAGACTCTTAGCGTATAGCCGAATGATGTTTCCTTTACTGTCCCTGATTACTCCTCCCAAACCTGTTCACCCTAGGTTGCCTTTTGTTGCCCCGTCGAAATTCAACTTGAGGGATCCTGAAAGGTGGTGGCTTCCAGTTGCGCTCACCTACTTGGAGTTGCGGTGATTGTCTGAAATGATTAGGGTTGCGGCCGCCGTTCAGGCAGAAGGCCTCTAGGACTCGGGAATCCTGGGCAGTGGGTTGCGCTCTACCTACCTGATAGTTGCGACTCTGCATCATATCTCGTGTCATGCAGATTATTGTTTCCTTGATCTTCCCTTTAGGCCAACTTTGGTTTCTGAAAATGCGTCGGTTCCTTTCCTTCCATATCGACCATATGATCATTCCTGGGGTGAGTATCCAACAGAGGTTCACCTCTTCTTGTTTGTTGTAGTTCTCTTTCCAGAGATTGATGGTTGCAGTAATGTTACCTCGAATCCTGTTGGACTGGCGGAAGATACTTGTCACCCAGTCCCAGAGATCTACAATGTAGGTGCATTCATCCAGGAGATGATTTGTTGTTTCTTCCTGGGCTTGGCAAAGATGACATCTTGAAGGACCTATGAATCCCCTTTTCCTTAGGTTTTCCCAAGTTAGAATGCGGTTGTGAAGTATTAACCATTGGAAAATTTTTATCTTTGGCCATTGGGTGTTGTTCCATAGCTTATCCCACTGCTGTGCTAGGTCTTCTTGGTCCAGGTCCGCAATATAGTGTCGGAATTCCTTCAGGTTGAATTCCCCCCCGTCTTTTTGTCCCCATCTCAACTGGTCCTCTCATTCCATGACTGCTATTTTCCGTCTTCCCAGTTCCTCCTCCACCTCTTTTACTGTTGTTGCAGGTGGATCATTGTTCTGCAAAGTGATCTTGTCCCAGATTCTCCATTTGTTGTGGTCCGTTTCCTGTTTCCAGTAATGGTAGACGTTAATTTTACCTTGCGCTATTAGATCTTGTTGGAGTGCCTCTCTGCCTGGGTTCTCCATTTTCGGTTCCTGTTGCCAAGTGTCCTCCCAGAATCTAACTGTTCTGCCATTCCTGATTTCCTAGAAGCTCTGTGTTTGAATCCAGACTTTGTTGCACCAGGCTAGGTTCCAAATGGCTGACCCATCCCTGGTTCCTCTGAAGCGGATTTTCTCCTGGTCGCGAATGTCCAGGGCATACTTTGCCTTCCAAAGGTTTACCTAAGGTGTAGTAGTTTCCTTGACCCAGCCCCACTAGAGTTTCGCCCCGTAGGCGTTATTGGTCACTTATGGGTCCTGTAGCCCCAAGCCTCCTTGTCTTTTTAGCTTGCAGACTTTCTCCCAAGCCACTAGGGCCCATTTTTTCTTTGTTTCCGTGCCTCACCATAGGAAGTCCCTTTGGATGGCTCTTATTTTTTGTAGAATCCCCTGTGGAGTTGGGAAGACAAACATCATAAAGGTTGGGATTGCTTGTAAAACATACTTGGTTAGGATCAATCTTCTGGCTAGATTGAGGGATCTATACATCCAATTTTTTACTCGCTCCTGTAACTTGTTTATTACTCCTTCCCAAGTTTGCATTTTGTACACTTTGTCCGTCAGTGGAACCCCCAAGTACTTGGCTGGGAGTGTCTTCCGTTCGAATCCCAGAATGTTGGTCAAATTCCTTTGGATAACTGGGTTGGTATTGAAGAAGAAGATCATCGACTTGGAATGGTTGATCTCAGTGCCCGAGGCTTCCCCAAAATCTTCTAGGATTCGTTTGTAGGCTTTAGCTTCCTTGACCGTGGCGATGCCATGGAGTAAGGTATCATCCACAAACTGTTGGTGAGTTGAAGTAGGGCAATTTTCGAAGGGTTTGAGACCTGTTATTTCCCCTATTGCGGTTGCACTCTTTATGCTCCGGCTGAGGCCTTCAATCATCAAAATGAACGGGAAAGGGGATTGCGGGTCTCCTTGTCTGATACCTCTCATGGGCCAGAAGGGTTTGGCAGGGGCTCCATTGATTAGTAGCGAGTAGCTTGTTGTGGTTACGAGACTGACAATCCAGCTGATCCAGTGATGGGTGAAACCAAAGGCTTCCAAGGTCTTGACCATATAGTGCCAGCTAATTTTGTCATAAGATTTTGCTAGGTCCAGTTGTATTAGCATTCCCCCTCTCTTATGAAGCTTCAAGGTGTGAATGAGCTCGTGGGCCTGGATGATGTTGTCCATTATTTGTCTTCCTTCCACAAAGCCTGCCTGTTCTTGTGAGACCAGTGTAGGTAGGAGAGGTTTCAGTGTATTTGCTATGACTTTGGAGATTATCTTGTAAACCACATTGCATAGCGCTATAGGTATGTACCTGTCAAGGGTTTTGGCTTCATTTTCTTTGGGGATTAATGTTATCATTGTGGCATTTAGTGCTTTAAGGATTGAGGCTGACCTTCTAGAGTCCTCTACTACCTTATAGACGTCATGTTTGACAATTTCCTAGCAGTCTTTGAAGAATTCCACTGTGAAGCCATCTGGGCCTGGGGCTTTCCCATTGGGCATTTCCTGGAGCACCTGGTCAACTTCTTCCATAGTAATAGGTTTGTTTAGGAAGATGTTTTGTTACTCTGTGACCAGGCGTGGAATATGTTGGGTTATCCTTTGAATGGCCTCCATTCTGTCTTGGAGAGGTTCTTGGGCTATCCCGTGGAAGTGTTTAACAAAAGCGGTTTCAATCTCTTGATGTGATTCGCGTTCGATTCCATCCTGGTCCTTGAACTTCAGGATTTTGTTGTGGGCTCTTCTTGCCATGGTGGTTCTATGGAAAAACTTGGTGTTCTGCTCTCCTTCCTTTAGCCATCAGATACAAGACTTTTGACGCCAGAGTGTTTCTTCCTGCTGGCATCGCGCCTCCCAATCTTAGGCCAGCCAATTCTCTTCCTTTTTTCGGTCCTCCGTATAGCCTTCTAGCATGCCGGTTTCTTGGAGTTTTTTCATTTTTCCTTCTAAGTTGTTTTTCTCTTGGTTTATATTCCCAAAGGTGTCCCTGTTCCACTCTTTGAGCTTATTTTTTATGTACTTAATTTTCTTATAAAGTTGGAACATCTCGGTCCCTTTCTCTGGTTGCTTCTCCTGCCACCACTGTTTGATTCTTCCTTGAAAGTCAGGTGTTCAATCCAAAATTTCTCAAATCTAAAGGGTCTGTTCTTCCGTGTTGTTTGGAAACTAGCTTCCATTTGCACGAGCAATTGATTAGATCCCCCCCAAGGAAGGATGTTGCAATCTAAGGTTAGCCCCTGCATAATGATTGACTCCAAAATAAGGAATCTGTCGAGTCTTGTTGCTACTTGAAACTAGTTCATCCGTTTATTGTTCCAGGTGAACTTGCCATTCTTAGTTTTAAGATCTACCATCTCCGATGTGTCTATGAACTTTGAGAATTCATCTGCCTCCTGATCCAATCTTCTTGTACCTCCTTTCTTCTCCGCAAGTGAGGTGATGATGTTGAAGTCCCTTGCTAGTATCCAATGGAGGTTAGTGGATCAGACTTTTATATCTTCTAGGTCTCAGATCATTCCTCTCCTTTCCTTTGACCCTTGGGGCCCATACACATTAGTACAGAGAATCTCCTCTGTGTTTCCAATGATTTGCATGCATACCGTTAGGGTGTGCCTCGTTGCTTCTGCTGCTATTAGATTTAGAATTTGTGGGTTCCACAAAGTGAGAAATCCGCCTACCATTTGGTGGTCTTCAATGGCTACCATCTTGTACTTGTACCAATGTTGTTTATTGATTGCCTCCACTCTTTCTGTAGTGCATTTTGTCTCTTGAATGAAACAAAGATCCGGTTGTTCCTGCTTTAGTTTTTTCCTAAGGATTCCTTGTTTTCTTGGGCTATTTAGGCCTCTTATATTCCAAGTTATGACCTTCATTTAAACATGTGGCGGGGAGTTGGGAAAGAGTTTCTTGATCTTACCTGAATTTATCAATAGCGCTCCTAGCTCCTGTAGGGCTACACTATTTGATTTCCTACCTTTTTTCCTCCTCGTTTGCTTGGGTGATAGCTGTGGTTGTCCCTTGCCAACTTTGACTCCTAGGTGTCCTATCTCCCCATGTGTGCGTTTTTGTCCTCTGGCTTTGGCTTCCTCTCGTAGGAGAAACAGGTACTGGATGCGGTCAAGTTGTTCTGTTGGTACGTTGTCGACTCCCTTCCTTTTCCATTGCTCCAATATGTTCGGAAGGCCTATCACTTCTCTTTCTACGAGGTCCTTGAGATCAGGGTCTTCTGTGCCTACTTCACTCGGGGTCATCTTCACATCTCCCTCTCCATCTTACATGGCAGTGTTGTCATCTTTTATTTCTCCATCCATTGGGGTTGTGCAACTCCCCTGTGCCATCTTGTTACTTGGTCGGTCGATAGGCTCTTTTGTTGCTTGTTCTTTGACCTCTTGAGGTTTTACCAAGTAATTTTTATCTTCTGCCCCTTTATTTGTTTGGTCCCTTACGTCCAAGTTTTTCCGGGTCTCCTGGTTATTTCCTGTTGAGGTTTTATTCTGCTTTTTACTTGCTCTGTTTCTGGGGTTCAGTGTTATAAACCCTTTTTCACCCTGTTGTGTTTTAGGGTTTGTGTTCATAATCTATGTTTTGGATCCATTCCTCATCCCTGAATTCCAGACTTATGGCTTCTGGGAGTACTCCAGAAACATCCATCTCTATGCAGATTCTTGCGGTGGCTTCTGAGGTCTTCACATATTTCCCCAGTTTGTTTCCTATTGCTTCAAAAGTGGAAGGCAACCAATAGTCTAAGGGTAATGAATAGAATCTCAGCCAGACCGGTACATTTTTGAACGTCTCTTTTTCCGAGGATAAGTTTTCTTTCTAGGGTTGCATGTACAATCTAGCTGAGGCATGGAAGTATGGACCTCCCTCGAAGACTCTATCCCTGTCCTCCAAATTCATGAAGACCGCTTTGAAGAAACCCTTCGAGCCCAGGTGGAGCTCCACTTCTCCATTTGGCTTCCAGTGATATTTGATCCAGTTGCGTAGAGTTCTCTCTATGGGCCATAACCCCATGAACTTGCATATGAGCGCATGCGTCTTCATCTGGTCCCTATAGAGTTGCATTTGTGGCTCCTCCAGTATCACCTTAGGTATCATTGTTGTTTTGGGCTTGCACAGGTTGGGCCCTTCTGTCTCGTTGGCCTTCGCAGTCTGTTGCACGTCACTCCGAGTTTCCTGGACTTCTTCTCCCGTGCTCTCGTTTTTGTCCTGGTTTCTTTCTTGTCATTTCCCTAGGTCTGATCCCGAGGTTCATGTTGTTGGTGCCTTGAACACTACGCCTCTTGTCCCTTTCCCTCTGTCCACCACTACCTGTTTGTATGAGGGGGTCCCCTTACCTCCCCACTTTGGTGCTCATGTTGCTGTCTGATGTGGCCGCGACTGTCAAACCCTAGCTCGCCTTGACCGTCAAACCCTAACGCACTCACAATAAACAAATTATTTTCCTTTATTGTATGTGTATAAATTGTATTTTTCTAGTTTTTGTTTAAAATGACTTTAATTTTTAATTAACAACTTGAGTGATCCTAATGGTTAAGAAATAGTGTTTCCTCTTAGAACGTTACGTGTTCAAATCCAGAGGGGGGTAGGGTATGTTTACCTCCGTAGACTTTAACATCATTGCGAGGAGGGGGTCTCATACACCAATATTTATATAAATATATTATTAATTTATTTATCAAATAAATAAATATGTATAATTAAATTTTAACCTTAAAATTATATTATTATTATAATAACATTTTTTTTTAAATCATATCATTTTATATATTTAATTTTTTAATATATAATATAATATTTATAAACCAACCTAGGTCCATCTTAAACCCTGATCTATCAAGCGTCCAGAGGGATCAAATCTCTCGAAATGCAAACCTCTTTTAGAGTGTAAAACTTAAGAAAATGTTTACACCTCGAGAAATTTGATCTCTCTCAACACTTAATAGAATTTAAAATAAATCTAAACTAATTTTAATTAAAAAAATCAAAATCTTAATTCAAATATTTTCTTTTTATAAATATTAAACTATAATACTATATACAATTTTACACTACAAAAATATTGTATTTTAAATTATTGTACATATTACACATCACATTTTCACGAATGTAATATATACAAAATAAATAAAGTTTAATATTATAATTTCTTACACTCATTATCAAATTTTAATTTATTTCTTTAGCATAAAAGAGAAGCTAGAATACTAAAATATAAAAAATGTTTGACTTTGAAATTAAAATACAATTTTTAATGTATTTGGTTGTGGTGTTGTTTAATTTTTTTATGTTTGTTTTTTAAGTTGGAATTTAGCTATATAAATCTGTAATAAATCATAATTTTTTATTATTTTATTTGCATTTCTAAATATAAAAATGGATTCAATGTGTTAAAAAACTTATGAAAAACAAGAATTAACCACTCTCAAATCTACAAATAAAACAATTTTTTTACATATTTGAAATAAATACTTGAATTTTTTCTTATTTTCACCTTTTTAATTCAATATTAACTTTTATTCAATAATATTATCTTTTGTGAATATATATATAATTGTAGAAAATTTTCATTCTTAAATTTGACTTTATATCAATTGTGTTATATTAATTTTTTTTTTTTTTTTTTTTAAATATTAAAACTTTAAAAATCCTACATTAAAATCATATAAATTGTAGCTATTTACAATTTTTTTTTAATAAAAGAGCCATAAATTAATATCAACCAAAAAACTATATAAAGACAAGTGTCATCCACCCGTGCCGCCAAAAAAAGGGAAACCAACACAGGTGGTCTACTGATGTTCAACCTTGCCATGTTCGCCTGTGCTTTTGCACCAAAATTACAATTGATAGAAAAATCGCAGTGAGACCGCCTGAGCAAAATAGACTGACTGGATAATGTCGCTTTCGGCTCAAGCAGACCATAAGCTGAGCTATCATGGCAGAGACTATGAAAACATAGTAGGAAAATAAAACAAGGGCGTTGTAGCTCGCTAGCCCAGCGAGTCTGCAACTAGTATTGAATAAAAAACTGAACATGGTAACATTAGTCTACGGCTGGGCTGGGTTGACTATGGATGTTGTAAGTTGGGACGAACCATTGGCTGCAGGTCCGACACTTGGCATGCGTTGATGCATCCGAGAGCGCCTCGAAAAGGATGTCCATCCTTTGGCTGAGAATTCGTTGAGAGTGCCTCTGTCTAATTTCGAAGAGTATGTTGAGGTGCTCCTCCACGAGGTGATTGTCGAAGTGT